>CAAKHF010011593.1:0-10470 GCA_901007745.1 Hippocampus kuda
CGCTCCAGTTAGCGTAAGGTTTTTAGCCTTCGAGAGCTAACTATGACCATCGATGACTATGAAGCGTCCCGCGGCTGTTTTTAGCATGATAACAAGTAAAGCATTCGAGGAAACGTTCGTTTATTTGAATGTCCGTCGAGCCATAAGCAATTTACTCTGAGCAGCTAATCGGATGCTACGAATCCGTTAGCTTCAGTATGAACAAACATGGACAGTGAGGTCCCTCTTGGCAATGGCAGAGTAGCTATGAGTTTGTTGAGTCCAGGAAACTCGCAGCTGTGACCGAAATAAACATTGTTCACTATGTAAACCAGTGTGGTGTTTGCTGTTGCCGTTTCCGAACGAACCAGTAGAGGTCGCTGTTGGATAAAATTTCGTTGTAGTGAATGTCTTTGCGAGGCTGGAGCAGAGAAAATTATTTCGCATAACGCAACAGGGGGTTTTTCGTCGTATGGGGGGCAGGAGAATGGGAATTGTGTTAATGCATGAAGATTTTTTCACATAAGGGGGTATTTTCGCCCATGTAGGTTTCGTTCTAGAGGAGTTTCACTGTACAAGCACAATTGGTGAGCAGCAGCGCAACCTCGTGGTAGACTTGGTCAATTACAGCTTGAAAGAAGTCTTGCGCACACTAAAATCTCTTCGATACATTTCTTGTATTGGATAGATTGTGCCGATGAAGCAGTCTGAGAGTATACACAAATCCGAGCGAATAGAGAATGTCTTCGTTGTTCTTCTGTTTCCATCATCGACTGATCCTCACCTGCCATTTTCAGGTACATCTACTACTTTGGTGGTCTGCTGTCCGGTGCCATTAAAATGAATAGCAGTCCTTTGTTCCTCCATCAGATTCATATTCCATCACTGCCAAATTTTCAGACTGGAGGAGGTCAGTTTTATGTCAACAAAAGTTGTTCAATACCTTGGTGTTCAACTTTGTGAATAGTTGATGTAAAAACAAAGCAACTGTTTGTACATTTTTTATTTTTATTTTTTGCAGGTTACTTTCCATTTCTGAAGATCTACCAATCACTACAGCTGATCTACACCTCCTGTGTCTAGTGAGTAGTCACTAATCTAGTTGTTCCACCATGTTCTCCATTTACTTTACACCGGACAGAAGTTCCCTTTACTGGCCACCGTTTATGTTTAGATGGTGGCTGCCCCACTGCTTATGTTCAAGTTCACCTTGTTTACATTTGATTTACTCAGCAGACTTGTGTTTTGACTGCTCTCTTGTATGGTTGTAATCAAGTTCTGATTTGCACTTCGGGGGTCTTTCCAGCAACCCGCAGACCTCGAGGTCCCGGAAGCTGTGTGTGACGATGGAGCCGGCGTTATTATTGAAGGGGGACATCATGGTGAGAAACTGCATGTGTAACGGTCTGGTTGTCCAATCAATTTGATTATGTCGTACAAATAGCTTGAAACGATTTCATGTATGAACCTTTTCATAAAGTACTTTCCTTGCTCTCAGGTCAAGTGCTATCATCGACGGAGCCAGGCAGCAGAGAGAGAGGTGGTATTCAGGATCCAGTTCCACACGTGCACCATTCACGGCGCCCAGCTGTGGTTTGGGAAGAAGGATCTTGACGTAGCCTGCACAGGTAGAATAATGGCGTCCCCGTAGTGTAGTATGCCATTGAAGCTAAATCGGATCAATTGCCGCGTTTTGGAAAAGAGAAAAAAGAGTGAAAATGACTTACAAGCAATGTGCTACAGCGTGATGCCTGTTTCACAATGTCGGAATGATACCACTTTTCAGTGAAAGTGATTAACAATACCTTTGATGTGTTGTTTCCCCGTGAACTTTTCAGTCATTTTGATTGAGGCCTGTGCTATTTCAGAAACAGTTCACGTAATTTCTGTGAGTGCTTTTATCATTTCTGTAGACGGAGTGATATTTTAGACGTTCTTTAATATGCACATTTTTTTTTTTATAGATGACAGGTTCCCTCGCGATGCTGCAGTGGAGTTCATCTTTTCTACCAGGCCGGAAAAAATAAACGGTGAGTATTTCCACTTTCCGAAATCTTGAACATCATTGATGTATTTTGTCTTGCACTCAGTACAATTTCATGTACGCTTTCAAGAAAACCAGAAGACAGAACCCTCCGTCAAAGTGAACTACAACACGTCAGATCCAGTGGTCAGATGGGACTCTTACGAGAATTTGAACCTGCACCATCAAGACAGCCCAGAGAGTAAGATAGTAACATCCCGTGGTGTTCATTGGTCTCATTGGTTCATTGGTTTGTAAATTTCCCCAGTGTTGTAAATTTCCCCAGTGTGGGACAAATAAAGGATATCTTATCTTATCTTATCTTATTTACATCTCACTGAGAAACATTGGATATGTTGTTGTTCCATGGCATCACCAAGCTTCGATAGTCGGTTTGTAGTGCTGTGCTAGTACATGGCGGCAGCTGGTCAATAGATGGCGCTGGGGTGCCGCTCCGCCCAAATTAAATCGATATGTTGATAATGAAATAGGGTTGGGGTAGTGCGTTTGAGGGGAACATCGCTCCCTGCCAAAATGGCCACCACCTAGACAGGTTTGCAGACACCAGGCATTTTTAGTTACTAGTGTAAAGAGTAAACCAGTTTAAACCTTAATTCAGTCATTCCGGTGGCTCATAAATCCTAACTTCCTGTTTCCACCAGATATTTCTCATACAAGGGGCCCTTTGGATGGTAGTCTGTACGCACAGGTGAGAAAACGACGAGGACCGGGCCCAACTTCCTCACCCAACGGGTGCCTCGCCAGCAGCCCAACGGTGACGACGCAGATTGCCAAACAGTCGCAGATTCTCACCGGCACTTCCAGCTGTGTCCCCTCTGATCACATCGACAACCGCTCATCCTTCACCGCTCATCCTGGAAACGAGAAGCCTGAAAGTCTGACGGATAAAGGACACACCGAGACAAAAGAGAACGTACGGGGCAAAGAAAAGGACAGAGAGACCGAGATTTTAGATGATGCAAAACTGTCAAATCCCGGAGGGTTAGCGCGAGAGTGTTGCGGTCGAGCGGGTACCACGTGTGGAGGCGTGGGGCGGCAATGGGAGCAAGAGCCCTGCCTAGCTGATGGTCACTGCGCTGGGTGCTGCAACAGTCTCAGAAAACATCCCAAAAGTCAAACTCTGCCAGCCTTACCATCCAAGTCTGTGTCCCCTCCGCCTCATTTGACTCATATGGAACTCTGTCATCGCCATAGTGTCCATCCTTTGCCAGAGTTAGCCTGGGAACAGCCTGCCCCATCTGGACCTTGTCTCCACAGACCCTGCTTCCCTTATTCCGCTTCAGAATATCCACATTCACACGGCCACACACTTCCGGCTTCTAGCAGACACTACGCTGACGAGTGCCAAGTCTTCCATTATGCCAGCCAAGCCCCGAGCTCTCACCTTTCCCACCAGTCCCTACTTACAAGCCCGTACCGAGAGATGTTCTTTGCTCCGCCGAATCAGTCCCCTGGCTGTCCTTGCCGGGAGTGTTCCAGCAGGCGGGAGCACCAGGCGGCCTCAGTCCGAGTGCTCCATGCCATGCATCCAGACCAAGCAGTGGGATTACAACAAACTCGAGAGGCATTGTGGGAGAACAAAAACCCGTGGGAAGCTGACTTCTGGCAATGTAAATCAGCCGTCCCTCCTTATCACATCTGTCACTCTGCCGCTTTAAAGCAGGGTGCAGAGCAGCAAAGGTTTATCCTTGGACCTCAGCAGAGTTATCCCGGCCCCCAGCCTCCGATGGACATTCGGGATGGAGCCAGCAGTGGATACCGCACGCCTCCGCCTCCACGACAATCTTGCCCCTGCTCTCCTTATCAGTCGTCTCCCGTTGAGAGCCACGGGAGTCGGGGTTATGCTTCGGGTTACCTCTCTGGGTCAGCTTCTCCTTTGCCGGCCAGTAGCCCCTCGCTTGAGGGAGGAAGACTTCCAGAGACCCCCGCGGGAGCCAAGGATCAGCAGCAGGAGCATCTCAAAGGTAAAGAGGAATACGACAAAGTAAGAATAATATATTTTGCATCCTACCTTTGTCTGATTCTTTTTGTTTCTTACTTTTTAAAAGCGGAAAAGGCCGTACCTAGTGCAGAGGTTGACATATCGCAGGGTTCGGAGGGTAGACCTGACAGATCAAGCGCTCAGACTCTGGACTCTGATCATGACTATACAGTTATTGGCGGCGGCAGCCCAACCCACACAGAAGATAGGTAGGTAAACCTTGGCTGAATGGATGATTGGAAATCGGCATCGACACAGGAGCTCTGATTGGGATAGTGAGCCCTGTCCGGCGGTTTTAGACGGTCGCCTTTGTTCAGATTAAAATGCTGGGAGCAGCATGGCTCGGGTGGGTTAGTAATGATCTCCCAACCTGTAGGTTGTGGGTTTAATCCTGAGGCCCTGACACCGAAACCTCAGTTGCTTCTGATGCTTCGTCATTAGTAGGTGTAGTGAATGGAGGGGAGGGGGGGGGGGCAGTGTTAAAACGCTTTGGGTACTTTGAAAGCAAAAAAGCACATTTACCATTTAACATATTTCACTCATTGAATAGCTGATGCATATTTTCTTGGCAAATTGAGGTTCATGTTCTGTTCTTTGTTATCAATTTCTATGTTCATGTTATGGCAGTGATTCTTTTATACATTAGATTTTTCCAAGCTAAAGTTGGAAATAAACTGCTTTCCTGGGTATATAATGGCCACTTTTTGACAATAGAGCACAATTTATACTCCGGAAGTCATTTAATTTTTGCCTCTCTTTTCACAATTCAATTTTGCCAAAACCTGTTGGTGATAAGAAACTTTTCCAGCTAAAAGAAACATGTTATGTTCTGTTAGCAATAGCAACTCACATTCATCGCACCTCGAGTTTATTGTAGACATTTAGAGGATGTCAGGCAGGATATACGATACGATGACCATTGAAGCCATTCACACTGGATGCAGCAGTTTGACCTTTTTTCATACTTGCAGCTTAAGTCAAGAAGCTTCAATAGCACTGGAAATCAACACAAATGGCACTGAAACGCCTACAATAGCAGAGACGGAACAATCCCAAAGTTCCAACATCAGACCGCCTTCAAGTGAACTTTCTCAGAGTCGTACATCTGATGGAAAGAAACTCCAGGAAGTCAACGTCAAAGAAAATGACGAGGCTGCCGGTCACTCTCATCATGCCACTATCATCATCACCCCGGTGGATGACCAAATCAATAGCTCAAATACGCCTGGTGACGACCCGTCCGGCAGCGGCACAACACAAGTGGCCACTCCGAGCCCTTCCAGCAACTCTTCGCAAAATTCTCCAACCGAGTCCCCAGGTCACAGCTCCCCAGCCGCTCCAGATCCACCAGAGCATCGACTAACGCCTGAGAGAGCCGGCTCAACTGACACCAAGCCACCGTCACCTGTGCCGGATGGTTACCACACGCCGACTTTCCCCCTCGCACCCTATTACTACCCTTTGCTAAATGTCCCCCATGTCCCTTACACTGGCTACACTGCGATCACAATCCCGGCCTCTCAGCCACCACTCCCAGAAAAGAAACGACTCTCATCAACGCCGGGATCCTTAAACGGGCACGTTTCACATTTACGAGGCTCTCCGGTGCCTTCACCGACGCACAATGTGACTTTGCCCGCAACTATGACAGAGCAGCGACAGGGCTACGCGCAGTTCAGCAGCAGCAGGGAGGACATCAGGGTCAACGCAAAGTTTGTCCAAGATAGCTCAAAGTACTGGTACAAACCGAGCATCTCCAGAGACCAAGGTGAGTTCGACCCTAAGCACTGGTATATGTTTCGGTGTATACCTCATTCCTGTGTGTATTCTCTTCCACAGCCATCGCCGTGTTAAAGGACAAGGAACCAGGAACTTTCCTCATCAGAGACAGTAATTCGTTCCAAGGTGCCTACGGGCTGGCCCTCAAAGTGGCCACACCTCCTCCTAATGCCAACATCACTGGTACAAAAGGTATTGTCACAGGTTTTTTGTGTGTGTTCTTTTTCTGTAGTCTGTAGACAAAAGACAGTTTCATACTCACCTGCCGCACACAATTCATCATCTCACAGCAGATGCCGTGGAACAGCTTGTGCGACATTTCCTCATTGAGACAGGACCGCGGGGTGTCAAAATCAAGGGCTGTCAGAATGAGGCGTATTTTGGTCAGTTCACTTTCTCGATACGATCTCCATTTGGTGTGCTATTCAGTATTTATTGTCATGTTTTTCACCTCTACCCATTTTCTTCTTTTTTCTTTTTTAACTTAATCCTGCTTTAGGGAGCTTATCAGCCCTGGTGTACCAACATTCAATCACACCCATCTCTTTGCCGTGTGCCCTTCGCATCCCAGAAAGAGGTAATATATAAATAGTTCACGTCATACTCAGTGGAACCTTCAAAGCTGAAGACAACCTCCTCCACTCGTTGACAACCAAGTTATTCTAATATCGATGTTCTTTCTTCTTTTGTGCAGTGAGTTGAAGGAATTGTTCAGTGAATAAATTGCTCAAACATTCGCCTTCAAATATTTTATTAACCATAAAGGTATTTTTTTAATAGCATTTTAACAACTATAACTCATACAAGTGCAAAAGGAGCTGAAATAAAGTAAAACTACTTACCTCGGATGAGCACTCACCTCCATCTGAAATGAAGTGTTTGTTTGCAATTTGGTTGTACGCTGAGCTACACGCTATTAACCTGCATCGTACAATTAATTTGGATTATTGTTTGTTGTTTCATAAATTGCATTGCTTTATTATGTTGAATAAGATCCATGTCCAGTTCTGTGGTTATCATGATCTTTTTCATCATTGCGATCACTGGCGGAGTTGTGAAGTTTTGGTTCAACACATTGTACCACTTTGGGGTTTTGTTTTGTTTTTTTTTTGGACTTTGGAGGTTGTACTGTCCACTATTTAAATGTAAATTTCCCCAGTGTGGGACAAATAAAGGATTATCTTATCTTATTTTCCCGTGTAAAATGAAAAAAAAAATCATTTATGAGGTGATGCTATGTAACACGAGTATACAATGTTTTAGATCTGGTTGGGGATCTTCAGGAGCTCCGGAGTGTAACAAACACAAGCACAGCGGCTGACCTCCTCAAACAGGGAGCAGGTAACACTTGTGTTGAAGTACTTCTGCTGACCTAAAGTGACACTTCCATCAAGAAAAAAACTGTTTAGTTCAGTCTAGCATAAGAAAAGAGCAGTCAAAATTTGGGAAGGGGATTCTCGCGTGTGTTTTACTTTGAGGTGCGCAGTGGACAAGGTAGAAAATGGAAGGATGCTTTTGGAAAGTTGCGCGGCAGGATATTTTAGCAGTTCTTACTTTTGACCAGCAGAGGGCAATATAGTCTGAAGATGCTGCACACCGCCTTGAATCCGTGACTGTGCTCTCTCCAAAGCCTGCAACGTTCTTTACCTGAACTCCGTGGACACGGAATCATTAACGGGGCCGGAGGCGGTTTCCAAAGCAAGCAAAAGTACCCTGGCTCTGAGTCCACGTCCTGCTGCAACAGTGGTCCATTTTAAAGTTTCCTCTCAGGGCATCACCCTCACGGACAGCAAAAGAAGGTATCTCGGTTACATCATTACAATCTGTTGTACGTTGATGACAACACACTTCAAACTGGACGACATTTTCTGATGCCGGTCGTGTTTGCACAGGTTATTTTTCCGGAGACACTACCCCATCAGCAGTGTGACTTTCAGTAGTCTTGACCCCCAAGACCAGAGGTGAGACCCAACGACACGGGAATAAGAAAGAATTAAAAAATTAGTGTGTGGATGTGTGTGTGCTTCTAAACTTTTAGGCAGTTGTCACTAATAAAGGCCGAAACATCAGTGCTTACCACTTTTTGTGTGTGTGTGTGTGTGTGTGCGTGCGTGTGTGTGCGCGCGCGCGTGTGTGTGTGTGTGTGTGTGTGTGTGTGTGTGTGTGTGTGTGTGTGTGTGTGTGTGTGTGTGTGTGTGTGTGTGTGTGTAATGCAATTATTTGCAAGTCTTTAGTCTCGATCATCAGTCTGAGCTCCTGATTTATGTATTCCTGCAATTGTCTTTTGTTTCTATTTGTGTGCCGTGCTTCAGATGGACTAACAGTGATAACACGTCCAGCAAGTAAGTGCTTGAGTTCCTGTTTTCGCAAGTCATACTGCCAACTTTGCACGGCAATTAACACGGATTGCATTATGTTGCTCATGCTGTAAAAAAAAAAAAAAGGCTCCTCTTCGGAGTTTCTGACCATTTCTTTCATTTTTGCGGCAGGATGTTTGGTTTTGTGGCCAGGCGGACGGGCAGCGCCACAGAGAACGTGTGCCACCTTTTCGCAGAGCTGGATCCAGAGCAACCTGCTGTGGCCATTGTCAACTTTATCAATAAGGTTATGCTGGGACCGCAGCTACACAGATGAAACATGAAGTCAATGTACAGTGCAGAAGACTTAGGCCACCACTAACTTTGTAGTTTTGATTGTTGATTTGTTTTTGCAGCAGGCATTTTGACATTGGATTACCAAAGAGGATCTGTAATTCTTCGGATTGTGTGGAATTGATTGTTGATCAACCCTGGGTGTATGTTCCACTATCTGTCAATTAGTTTGCTGGATAGAAAAGGAATTAATTTTTTTTTTCTGTTGCAAATAATTTGATGTTAAAATGTGATCATAAAAAAAAAATAATTTTTTTTGCATTTGCATTTTAACCCCTTCAGGGACAGCGGTTACTCCAGTGGACATCTTGTCATGTTATCAGGTAACAGGGTGCATGAGATTTCAAATTTAATCAAATGTCGGTTTCGACCGATGTGCAGAATTACATGCAGAATGTTTAAGAACGTGGGTAGTGTGCTTTGTATAAGTAATACATACAAATTTTCAGATTAAGAGGTTTTGTTGAAAAATCAAACCGAAAGTGAGGGAAAGTTCCGATTTGAGACGGATAAATTTAGCCCAGCAGTTACAAACAGAGTACTTGTGACAGGCAGTATTTTCCTCTGCTTCATGAAAGAAACACCGACATCTAATTGTATTTAAGATGAAAGGATATGGAATGCACTGAGCTAATACACAAAGGCATAAAAAAAAAACAAGCTCAAGTAACACAGCCATAAATGAATCAACTAACTCAAAGACAGAATATCGATATTAACTTTTTTTGTGACAGGAAATAACAAAATCATGCCTTAAAGCTGGAATGTTTCACATTTGGAGAAACATGTCACGCTGGGAAGGTCATTTTCAACAGAGACGTTAGCTCACTTTCTCCATGCCTCAGAATGACCACATATTTGGTCTTGACCTCTTTGATTTGTTTCTATTTTCACAAACCAACCAAGATCCTTGGTAACAGACAATAAACGCACCCAAACCAAAGACATCAATTGTAAAAATATATTTCAAGTTTGATTTGTTTATTATTATTATAATTCTCACTTGTTTTGTTTTGTTTTTTTTACAAACAGCATAACCAGCACAAATGTGATTTTCATAACGTTCGTCTGGAAAAGAAGTAATATATTTTATGTGTGAAATAAAGTGCTAAAAAAAACACGCCCAACGTGTATGCCTGATTATTACATGAAAAATCTTAAATATGGTATTTGAGATCTGCAAACAGGGACAAGCGTCAGCTCCCCCACGACCCTAATGAAGACAAGCACTATTAAAAAATGTTTGAATCCGAAAATATTCTGTAATATATGATATTCAGTAACAAATTACACACACATACGGCATAAAAGTACGAGGTCCCGCCGAGATTTGAACTCGGATCGCTGGATTCAAAGTCCAGAGTGCTAACCATTACACCACGGGACCTGAGTGGTTCTCACTCAATTTCTTACGGTATTTAACAACATGTCAATACACTCCAGTTGCAGAATTGGTTCAGTGGTCCATGTGGACGTATAAACAATCCATGTTTCCCAAAATCGAGTATTTTTTACGCAACTCCATCAAGCTAACGTCAGCGTGACGTGCTAACATGCAAGTTAGCCGCTGGTAAGAGGGCGTCGCGACGTCGAGAGTGAAATGAACCGAAAGACTAAATGACCTAAAGTACCATAGCAGAATTTGGAGTCTTATTACCTTGTTGGTCATGACATCCAAACTTGTCGATTTTACGATTTAAAATAAAAACAGCAGCCAGGTAGTTAATCCATGTTTGGTTTGTTCAACGTGCTACTCACACAACCACACGTTTGGTACTAGTACTATGCGTCTCATTTCGTCTGTGTGATGGATCTGCGCAAGACCGATCATGATGCGTTTAAACAGCATTTCGGCTTGTTACGACATGTTAAAAAACAATTTCCCTACATAGAGTAAGGGCATAATGGTCCTTACTCCTGTCAGGTACCCCATGTGTGACTCGATGACTATGCTAGTCGTCATATATGCAATGCAATTATTATCTGATTTCTACCTTCCATTGCTACAAAGTGGATGTTTTGTGCAAATACTAAAG
>CAAKHF010011593.1:10814-25072 GCA_901007745.1 Hippocampus kuda
AAGGGCATAATGGTCCTTACTCCTGTCAGGTACCCCATGTGTGACTCGATGACTATGCTAGTCGTCATATATGCAATGCAATTATTATCTGATTTCTACCTTCCATTGCTACAAAGTGGATGTTTTGTGCAAATACTAAAGTCATGACACACTGTTGTACATAGGGGCATACAGAGGGTGGAGCCCCAGGCACCCACCCTTTGGGGTGGGGGTTGGGGGGGTCCATAGCACCCACACCACAGACTGCATGTCAGTCCGTGATGGTAGATGAATTGGCATGTGGAAGAGGCATCCTACTGTAATCAATGGGCATTTATTTACTTAGGAAAGGTTCTGCCCAGGTTGGGGGTTCAAACTTGGATTAGAGCTTCAAAGTTAGATTTTAAATTAGGGTTAGGGTTTCAAATTAGGTTTGAAACTAAATTGCACTGAAATCCAAAATTGATCATCTCGTCCAGCCAAAGAGGTAGTTAACGGTCTCCTTGGTTCTCCCACAGGAGGGAACCAGAGGGGCTTCCATAAGGGGCTGCTCAGCCCACTTGCAGCTGTGCTCCGGCCTCTGGAGGTAAACATTTGAGCTCCAGTGTGAAGTATAGAGTTTCTTGGCCTGTGTTTAAATAAATCCCAGTCATCATCTCTCTTTGCATTACACCACAATTGTGTAGCAATTAATTTAGCAAGTCCCGTTGTGTACATGTGCATTTAAGTTTCCAACTCCAGGAACAGCCTTTAACAATATCTTTAGGACACAAAAGTTGAAACCGTCTTCTTAATTAAAACATCCAAGTGTAACTGTGACAGTGGCAAAATATAAAGATGCAGTTTAGCCTAAACATACTCTTTATTGGAATTATTCATGGCATATAGCATATTCAATTCAAAATGTTTCATGTGTATTATTTTTGTAGATTTATTTTAAAATTTAGGGAAAATGAATAATTCATTGAAGTTGTTCTCATACTATTTTTTACATTTTTGAGCAGCACGATAGTTCTACATAAATACATTCAATTGCATAATGTCACATAACACCACGGCGGATATGTGATGGTCGAAGCCAGAACCGAAAACTTTTCTCATTTAGACAAGTTTACAAATTGTTTAAGACAATGCAGAAACTAAATTCCTACACTGATAAATACTGTACAATAAAACTTTGATGCGGGCTCCGTTGGTTCTGGACTTACAAATCCACGGCATATTTTACTTAAAATAATGAAGTCAACCTGACCATGTGTAAGTGTCGTGATCCTCTCACTTCTATGCAGCTGGCGTTGCCCTCATTCAGGGTCAGTCGATTCTCATCGCAGTGAATTTCCATTGCAATGTTTTTGTGCACGAAGATAGATTATCGTGTATATTTTGAGTGCGGGTGGAGCATCTGTGTGTTGTGTGTTAACGTATCCCTCTTCACTCTCACACCTATAGCTCTGTACGATTTCACATGCCACACGTTGAGACTTGCGATTCACAAGACCATGAATCTGTCTGAAACAACAATACCGTGTTCATATTCCTACGCATACAAATAAAGCACGTGAACTACAGAGTTTACTGTTGGTGTTCTTTGTAGTAGTCCGCCTGCGCCGTTGACGAGCACACTGTCAACTCTGGCTGGCTTCACGCTGGCTGACCAAAAGCATGTGTCTCTATATGAGCTTGACTGTGCAAGCTATTCATGTCACTGCGCAAATGCCACGAATACAAATTCTCTCAGTTTAAGTGGGTCAAGTGTTTCTGATTTATGATTTCCACCCTCATGCTTTCCAGACAGCTACCCGGCCCAGCTCGATGTGAGAGTCGGATCATCTGAGGACACAACTTGGCCCAGGCAAAATCCAAGTCGGACATGGATGCAACACAGCTGAATAAATCCCTGTAAGCGGAGACGCTTGAATCTGGACCCGGTGCCAGACTTGGACGAGACCCAAGCCACAGGACAAATGATGAGCATAAACCTAACACCCACACACTTTACTACCAGCCACTGTGTGAATCGGCAGCTCGCCACAGCGCCTCCACAATATCATTATGCGCTTGAGACAGCATAAATGTGGCTATCGATACGCATGTTGAACCGAGTACCCAAAAAGCCGTTCGATTTGGAGTTCAAATGGGTCAAAATTCAGACTTCAAACCATCAGCATTTGTTTTTAATAAGTCCATAAGTGTTTTACTTTTTCTTTAGCTTTTTTCTTTTTTTATGATCTCATCACAGATAAGATAATTTGTTGCATTTTTTTCTCTAAAATGAAACAGATTTGAGAGAAGCATGTGCCTCCTTACTGCTCAGCACCAAATGTGTGTGATACAACTGATTGCGTTGTTTTATTTATCCTGACAATACTTATGAAATGCTGTAAAACAGCTAGACTGTTCTCTCCGCAGCGCGTTTCCCTCGGGCGTCTAAGCCAGTAGGCTATTTTTAAACTGCTCTCTAAAAATACATTTTTTGAAACTTTTTATTCTTAGTTTAATTTATTTAGAATATTTACAGATGTTAAAATGAGATTTTTCTCCCTGTAAATTCCATGACAGTCTTCTGATGGAGACTGTTCGGACCTGGAACGAATGAATTATTGTTTCCAGGGAGAATTCCCCACTTGGTTGTATGCAGAATTGACACAACAGGGAAGGGCAATTTAAATTCTGGAAGTGGGCCCAATTTTTCTTCAGTGCTATTGGGGCAACTACACATTTCCTCACCAAATGTGTGACAAAAATGCTATCTTAATATGGGTAAAATACATACATATGTGCAAAATACCTGCTCATTATATATGTCAGTTTTGCCAATACATTTTCAATGCATGTACAAATGAGCTACTATCCTAACCCAACAACAAAGGCTTTGAAGCAAACAACAAAATGATCACAGACTGTAATTTTTTTCCAGTGCAAAAGGCTCTCTCTCATAAAAATTACTATTCAAAGACAGCACAAAGCAGCTGAACAAGAAAGCAACAATAAGTGCAAGAATTCATTTAGTACATTTTTTCACAAAAATAAACTAATTCAAAATGTTAATAATATTGAGGTGCACGATGTTTTTGTCCTGCACATCATTCCAAATCTGCACAATATTATTAGGCCTACTCAACATTATAATACAGTATAGGGCAGCATAAAACCCCGTTGTAAGTGCAACTAAGACATGTCTGTCATCTAGTGGTGATTGGTGATATTACAATTTAAAACTAAAATCCACCCCTGCATCTTTGAATTACAGCACTGGCAGATTCAACATTTTTTTTTCTATTTTTTCCAATATTTTTCATATTTTGGATTCTTTCTGTTGCGTCCTGGATTGTCCCTCCCATTTTTCATGGAAAATGTAAGGTGAATATTTATTAGCATTATTTGAAGATTTTTGGAGGGGTTGCAAATATATGGGGGGGGGGTGAGAGAGAGGGAGAGAGAGAGAGAGAGAGAGAGAGAGAGAGAGAGAGAGAGAGAGAGTCTTTTCTTATTTTTTTTTAATCAAAAGACCGCTCACGGTGTGGTCACGGGCCACCAGTTGCACACCTCTGTGTTATAACATTTACAAACGGCTTTTCAGTAAGCTACTTGTGATTGGACAAATGTATGTGGAACAGATTTGAGGGAAATGTGTGGATGAAGCTTTTAAACTCATGGAATTTGCAGATGCAGTTTTGACTAGGCCTACAGCAGGAGTCCAAAAACAATTTTTGGTTGGAAGAGGATATAAGAAGCCGGATGGGGCCCTTCTCCCTCTTTCCCTCTCTCCTTCCTATCTGTCCCCCTTTACCGTGTTTTTATTACAGACACACCCCTGACCTTCACATAGGCCTCCTCCACTGGACTAAACGCCACACACGCACGCGCACACAAACACGCTTTGTACCACCGTGCACCATGCTTCAATGTGCAACACGACGGTGGACGTAAAAATGCCATGTGAACAAGTGAAGCGTGAAGGCGCAGCGGATTCGATATTTACTCAAGGAAAGCGCGACAAAACATCAATATTATTCATCGGCGTTTTTTAGTAATCTATTTTCAGTGCACAACGGTGTGCTTTGCATTGCAAGTGTAAGGCAACACACTGCTCAGAACGGCGGCATCGCCTCGCAGCCTACCAGTGCACTGCAGTGTAGACACACCCCTCGTCTCCACACGCCTGACCGCACACATTCTGAGGATGTCAAACAAAAAGGCGAGACGCATGAAAACAAAACAGGGTGAGCATGTGCATCTTCTGATGGCGCGATTTCAACATTCGACCGGGTACAAGGTGTAAAAATATGTTTACATGCTCAGTTCACATACTGAACACCCGTCGTTTCAGAAACAAAGACTCCATGTGTGCAGAGAAACAAATGGCCTAAATTGAACAATCTCCGCCAGTCGAGACGGAACATCGTTGATAATGGTGTCGCGGTAATCCCCGCACCGGGGGTCTGCACAGTACTTCACGCACACGCACACACACACACACACGCACACACATTGGAGGCAAAACCATGGCGCTTTAAGCTCACGCGGTCAAATTTGTTTACCTCTTCGTTACCTCTGACGTCACGACACACCCCTATTTCAAGGGCTGGATTGTTGCGCGATGGACATCAAGACCGACCAATCGGCGCACAGCTATGCAGAAGTGTCGCCTACGAGATCAGGGCCGATCCGCGGAGCTCACGCGCGATTGGCCACGTGGGAGTATGTGGGCGGGGAGGAAATCCCTCTTCCCAGTTGAGGCTCCGAGGAGGAGGCGATGCATAACAAAAAGTAATGGCCATCTATTTGGTTACTGAAGACCCAAGGATATATGTCGTCGTACTACAGTAGGTGTGAATTTCTTCTACGACAGTTAGAGCGTCTGTGTTTTGTTCCTCCCCGTTGAGTGTTTGACACGCTCGGCCGTTGCTCGCCTTAACAACCTGCCCGAAGTTGTTTCGCGCTTGAGGGTTAAAGCTAGCCTGCTAACCACGCTAAGCGTTAGCCACTGCCAGTGTCGCCGCGTGTGTGCGAGACCGACGTCTGGAAGGGCGGACGACTTCTTTCCACATTCATGAGATTCGCGAAACACCACCGTCTCGCCACTTTTAGAAACGATTCAACTCAGCGTGGGAGTGGACGCGCACGAAGACGGCGTGTGAAGAAGACCAAAAGCAACTCGAGTCTTTATTAGTGGAAAAGTTGAGTTCAGCTGTTTAGGTGTGAAAACTCGCATTGCACAAGAGCGAACGTGCAAAAGTCCAGATGGTGACTTTTTGAAATGACTCTTCCTTACGAAATCTTAATTTCCAACGCCAGTCGGGTCTCAAAAACTTGTCGATGTATCCATAACGTTGCGCAACTTCAGATGACAACGTTGGTGGTGTGATGATTAACACCGCGCGTGTTGTGTTTGGGGTTGATACTATTCCTCCGTTACGTAAAACTGCAATTGTAGGCCAGGTCCGAGGGTTAAGGCCCCCTTCACTGACTTGCCACATGCCTTTTTGCTTTTCCATTGGACAGGATTAACATCTTGGGATAAACGGAGGAAAGCTTTCAAGTCTCAGCCAGTGTTCAAGGGCATGCCAAATCCTCAGGTGAGCCATTTCTATCACACATAAGCAAAAGCTGCTCACTGATTTTTTTTTTTCCCTGCTGTGAAAATGCCCACTTCTGGTTAAAAAAAAACAAAAAAAAACAGAAGGTACAATTACTTCTGTCATGTAATGTCATATTTACATACTTGTATTAATAGGAATAAGCCTTCAAGTAAAATGGACTTTTGGAAGAAATAGTGTGCTTGCAATTGACTATCAAGGCAGTAATATTGAAGTGTGTTTTGTAAATAGCTGTTAAATTCTTTAAACAATTCCCTCCACAGTCAATCATTACGCTGTCTGTTGTGGCTGATGGATGAACAATACCGTGTTCATATATTAATACAAAATCGTCACAAGTAGGCATGGGCGTTTGACTGCATTTCATCGATGGACAGTGGGGGGGGGGTTACCATTAATTACCTGATTAATAGTTTATTGTAATAGTGTCTCTTTCTGTATGTTCTGAACACCAGTTTTCATGCCCTAACAAAAGAGAATATTGCACTCACTTTTACTTTAGTTGCTTTGAGACCCTGTACATTTTCAAGGCAATTCCTAATCCTTATGTCCGTGCACGAGTACACATGCATTGATTTTAATGCTCACATTTTCTATTTGTTTATACATAGAAGCATCTCACTTAGTTACCGAGCACCGAGCCACTTAATTATCATGTCAAAATGGCAACATGACAAAAAAAAAAATCTACATTTATTGTCCCCCTCCCCACCCCCCCTCATCAGGCACTAATTGTCCCTCTGACTCCCTACCATTGATTATGCGTTATTTCTGACAATTTGCATGCGTTTCTTCGTATTCTGCACCTGTTTGTACCATGCACAAATGTTATTCTGATATTGGCTGCTTCATTTCCTGAGTGTGGAAAATTAATGACCGGCTTCTCCCTTTCCAACCATAAAGTTGTCTCAATCACCACGGGCATACATTCCGCATTGAATTCGTATGACAAACCTGTATTAGTTTTGGAAGGGAGTACAGATGCCGCATTTGTGTTTTTCCTCTATCGTTGTCACAAGTGGCAACCCACTTGAAATCCTTGGAAGTGATCTTACACAAAGGATTTCCTTGATTAAATGTAGTTGCATCATGTTGTTTATGGAGATGTGTCTGCGTGGGTGTGTGTGTGTGTGTGGTGGGGATGGTACAGTCCATTAGGTACCCATACAGGAAGATACTCTCCCCTTCCCTCCTTTCGTGACCGTATTAATTGCTGGCTTCCTCCTTACGTGCAACGTACAGAGTGAAAGAGGCCGTTGTGCCGAGCCGTTAAGAGCCACTTGTATGTACATGCCACATATGCCTTTGTAACTAATGAAGTGGGAAGTACTCTTGGATGTCTGCGCAGGTCCTCGGTTAACTCCTGTGGCTGAGCGTTTCTAGGTCAAACGCGTCGAGCGGGTTATGTTTGTTGGAGATGGAGAGCAACTCAAGCAGAAAGGAGTACTTCTCGGAAGGGAGCGTGTTCGGCACATCTTCAAATTCGATAAACATTGAACGCTGGGACAGTGTCATGCAGTTTGATATTTCCATGATTTCTGTTATTCAGTTCAGCGCGTGAAAAGGATTCTTTCCCTTTGCTGGAGAGTCTAATAACGGTATTCTATGCATTAAAATTCTGTTGCGTATCTATTAATGCAAATGACGTCATATAAATGAACGAGAAACAGTTGGCGGGCCACGTATTATCCCGTGCGGCTCTCACGCTGCATGCGGTTCAGCTCTTATAAACTATGTTAATTTGGTGGCCAAGGAAAGGAGATGAGTGTCGCAAAAGATATTATTTACTTAACTTCACTCCAAAAAAGAGGAAGAGAATCAAAAGAATTGGCACCTAAGACTACTCTTGTCTGGAGCGCACGCCAAAACTTTTTTTTTTTTCTTCAATGGGGGAAATTATGTGACCAAACACCACATATTGATTTCGACTGCCTGCCGTGCACTGCCCGCAATGCCATGACTATTTTACTGCGTGCAACTCTTCATCGGGGCAGCGCGGGGAGACTTTATTTACGCGGACTCGCTGTACGTCAGCTGAGCAGTTCATCCTCAGATTAGTCAATATTTTGAAGCGGATGGAATGCATCCTCTACGTAAGATTTTTTTTTTTCTATAGATCATGGTGACCAGCAGTGTTTTTCAATGCAGCCGCTGGGTCCTATGCAAACCCGGCGGTGGCGCCGTCCCAGCGCAAAAAAAAAAAAAGATAAGTAGAGCCGTCAAATTGACAGACGCGCAGCACTGAAAGGAGTAATGACTCGTGACTATTTTTACATTGTTGAATACTGTCCAATTGCACCATGGGAATGAAACGTAAGCGGAATTAGGAAAAGTCAAAAGGCTTGGAGCATTGTCAACTTATAAACGTAGTGTAATATCACATCAAAAACGTCAAAATCGCATCTCTGGTGTTCTCGTGTTAAGTAGCAAAATTCACCCGTTTTCTCCATCTCAAAGGTGGCCTTTTTGCCGCTTGCTCCTTGCGAACGTCACATGACCAAACCCAGAAACAGGTGAGCTGTAATTGGGCTTTACCTGGCTCTGAAAGTTACTTTGATGTCATTCTCAGTGGACAGCAGGTGTCAAAATGGCCACCCCCTGAGATGCAAATAAACGGAAGGATTTTGCTGATCCATTCATGTTCCAAAAATCTAATCATTTTTTTGTTTTGTTTTTCCCCCAAAATAATTAAAATGTCACATGGGCAAGTAGAGCTGGGTGATTAATCGAAATTCGGTTTTGATTATTATACTCAACAATTACAAAGTTGGCATAATTGTATATATAGCATCGAAATAGTTTTCATTTGACCATGTCTAATACAATAGCGAGCATACTTGAGCTTAAATTTTGCACTTGAGAGAGCCATTGAAATAGTTTATTCAAATGTTGCAGGGGGTCGATGACAATTTCTCAGTGTATAGAAAGTAAATTCCAATGCACATGTTGGTTTATACAAGGAAACCAAACTTGAATTCATACATTTGCACCTTTAAAAAATAAAAAAAGAAATTTATTTTATAATGTTGGATGGTCCAAAGAGAATTTATATAATCGGTGTTTCATATAATTTGATTTGTCTTGATTTTTTTTTACGTTGAACCATTTTCTTGTTTTGTACCAAAAAATACATGATTGATTCAATGATCACGATTATCGTTATTACCAAAATAATTGAGTCATGTTTTTTTTTTTTTTTTTTTCAGAATCAAGCAGCCCTATGGGCAAGCTCACCCCAACTGTCTTTTATGATATTTTTTTCCCCCTCTTTGTCCTCAATTTTTCATGTCTGTTCAACCCCATTTGGACAGCATTCCCAAAATCATTGACATTTTTAGGCAGCATTTTTAATGGTTATATAACATGGGCTCGAGTGGACGTTTGTTGCCCGTCCAGTTTCTGTCCAGGTAGCTCTCCTTGCATGACCTCGTGTGCTTGAGAATCTGCATTCTCTGTCAAATTCAGCACAGACATAAACAGGACTCTGGATGTGTTTGTGTGTTTGAGTGTTTGAGTGGGCTTCTCCCTGCCTTTCCCTCCTCTTTCGAGTCCAGCAAGGGGCCCAGCATAAGGGGCAGACCCGCCGTCACTACCTCTCTCTCCCTTTTGCTGGCCAGCAGCAGGGGCCTGGGTAGGGGAGCGAGAGACCATCGAGTTGGACGCGGGGCCCCCCCCACCCACACTTCCCCACCCACCCGCTTCCACCCCAGTTTAGCCCATCCTGTGTGGGGCACAGGTCACCTTGTCATGTGCTGTTACTGCTGTTGTAACATACTCCCTGTGATCGCAAGAAGAAAAAAAAAAAAGCACGAGATAGACCCGCAGAGGGGAGGGCGCTTGGGAGAAGGAAGAGAAGGGACAGGACTGGACTAGTCGGCTCCACCAGTTGTTTTGCCGCATTGCAAACCTCTGCATTGACGTTGTTGTTGTCATTTGCTCCCAATTGTTCCGCTTCATTCGTGTGCTCTCCGGGGACATTCTAAGCATTAACTTGGATCATTCTAACTATCCGCTTTTGTTGCCCAACGTCATCCTGCCCACTCCTTGTTTTGTTTTTCTTTTTTCTTTTCTCACAGCAGCTGTAACATGTGACTAAAAGCCCATATGTTTCCATTGTGGCCCCCTTCTGAGTAACCCGGGTCGTTCCAGATCTGATTTGTTTTATGTATCTTCTGTACTCGCAGTGACCCGCCCGAGGTATGCGCTAACACATTTCAACCTACGTTTTCCTCCCTTCTCTCTCTCCACAACTTCCTCCCTTCTTTTTTCCTTGATGTTTTTTTTTTTTCACCCGTGTCGAGGACTTTTTTTGGCCGCGTGTAACACTTTTAGGACCATTTGCGGGATGTTTCATGTGACGTAGACGCGGAGAATGCTCATTAGACTGTCAGAGAGGGCCTCTTTCCACAGCTTTATTTCCCACTTTCACTCCTGTTTTAGGTCCGGATGAGATTCTGGCTGTGACTCGTGTGTTGGGATGTGGTCTCAAAATTCATTGCTGACATTCTTGGGCTGTGATGCCGGAATTCTTTAGTTTTCATTTTTGAATTAACCACCTTACCCTCCATCTTCAACAATGTCTTGAAACCAATTCCTGCTCAGAGGTGTTGCCTGGCTCCTCCACTTTATCCACATTGTCGCAACTCTCAGTCGTGCTGCGCTTCCTTATTAGATCGACTGGATGCTAGTCCAATTTGTTAACTTTAATGGAAGTTAATCTTAACATCTGGGCGGTTTCTTCGGCTGTGGGCTCCTTGTGTGTGGGTGAAATCATCGGTCACCTCCCCGTTTGGTGCTCACGCACTAATACATCGGTGGTTGTGGAAATTAAATGGCGAGCAGAGGTCAGTGTTGCGGCATTCCAAAGTTGCACTGGAGTCCTGCCGTTGTGTATCTTGGCTCTTTGCCGTTTTGGAGTATCTAACCGCGACACGCAAGCATGCGCGCACGGCGAACAGAAATGATCCAATTAAAGCACTTTTCCTGTACTGGGACACACGGGGCTCACTGAAATGTTTCTTCATATTAGCAGTTGTAAACACACCCATGATGTATCTTAAAAGCTTTGCACCATTGTGCACACATTTGCCCCATTACGACAAAGCATCACAGTACACTTTAGATGCCATTATTGTTTACGCTCGTGTCAAGATAAGTGATGGAGGGGGTGCTCCAGAAAGCCTGCCAACCGGCAGGTATTTTATGCCAAACCCCGACTCGATACCGGTCTCCTCCCACCTGAAGCAAATGCGAATTGTCTGTTTCTTACAATTCCCTTTGATATTGAGGCCCAATCAAATGTAAAATGATGTGATGGCTTTCCCAGATGAATTACTTGGATTGAATTGATTTTCCGGCCGTATGTCTTAATCTCTCACGCTGCGAATTTGCGCTGACGTCGGTGCAAACTTTGCACCGGGCATCCATTTTGGTTTTTGGAGTTTGGTGTGGCGGTGGAGCGCATATTGCATAAAAGCAGCAATTTGTCTGCCGGTGGGACGTCGCCGTTCAACGGCTGTTCACCGGAATGGTGATCATCGCTGAGCACACACACACACCTGTAAGAAAAATCAAAGTGGAATTCCTCTGTCGGGAGTGCAAGTGGCCGATGTGCAAAGCATTCATCTGTGCTCATATTTTATGTTTTATGAAATTATAATGGACACGTTGCCACTCAGACGGAGATGAATCTAATTTGGCAGCGGGCAAAGCCACTAAGAGCTCGCTCAATTCTTTCGCCCGGCTTGCTGAGCTACTTAAGCAAAAGTCCCGTGATTATGCGTTGCATTCATGTCGAAACAACTCTCGGAACTTTGGAGGTTGTTAATCAATTGCTGAAAGTCACTTAGCGAGAGTCTGACCGAGGTCCAATTTCGGCAGAGCAAAATATACCTCACGTCTCCCGATTCCATTTTAAACTGCTTTCAAATACTCTTTTGCAACACTGGATCGCACCTAAATGAAAATCGGATGTTATTCACAACGGCCCCATTTCACTTAAAGAGCTATGATTTGGAGTGTGGTTAAATGTTTTCGTCGCTTCGTGAAATTTCACTCACATCAGCTTCCTCCTTACGCTGCGTCACTTTACCACAATGTCGCACCATTTATTTTTTTTAAAAACAGAATATATTTTCACAGTCACTACACGCCCGCGTCTCCGTTTTGTAGTGGGAATAGTACCTTGACGTGTTTCTCTCTGTTGCCATGGTGAATCGGCATTGAGGCTTCAATTACTGACGTCTTTTTGTGAGTGGCCGTGCACGTGCTTAGCTCAAGGTGAATGCGCTGCGCGTGGACTGAATCTATTCAGATTCTGGAAGACCCATCCTGTACCACTGGCATCCTCATAATGGGGGACGAATTGCAGTGGGGTGTTACTTGCATCAAGGGTTTAGAACACAGCTTGCGGGCTAAACACGATACAGGTATGGTCAACGAGACCATTTAATATGCATTGCCATGCAGTTCCTAAAAAACAAATAAGCACCCAAGCGGTTGCGGTCTTGTAGAATTCAAGAAATGTTGAATCCTATTTTTCTCATACATATCGTCTAGCCCAATGTGTACAGAGTAAAATGGCCCTTTGAAGGTTGTGTACTCAAGATTTAAAAGACATACAGTATATACAGCATACCTGTAGACTTAGTATTGGTTTTTTTATTTACTTTTTTTTTTTTTTAATAGTTCCACTCTTGTCACGCTCTTCATGTAGTTGACACAGTAATCACCATATTGTCAAACACTGGGAAGACAAAACCAGATCTGTGACTTCCCTTTCGAAGCTTACCGCAGTGAACGCAACGGCCGTAACCTCTACTGCAGGGGTCTCAAACTCCGGTCCTGGAGGGCCGCTGTCCTGCCTGTTTTCCAAGTCTCCCTGTTGCAACACACCTGATTAAGGCTATTGCAACTTGATTTAGTCAGGTGCTTTTGCACCATTCATCAGTGGGATGTAACGACCCCACTTTCCTGTCCAGACGTAATTATGTACATTTGAGTCCCGATACTTGATAATGCCCTTACTCATTGCACTTTTGATGAAAATGTGTTTTATTTTCATCAGATATGAATTAAATACCGTAGACGACCTACCAAGGCAGCTCGGAAGCCAACTAGCAGGGCCAACATCTGGTTTCTGCTCTGATATTACTTCACAAAGCAGAAAAGTAGCGAATCATTCTACAGGAAATAAAGACTACAATTTGATTTCAATAGAAAAACTCCGTCCGCGACCCTAGTGAGGATAAAGCGGTTCGGAAGATGTATAAACTCCGTTATTTTCTTTTTGCATTAAGTAATGTGCCTACTAGGGGTTGAGCTGACAGTCAGATTTGCCACTACGCAATGACGGTTATAGCTTTGGCTTGACTCATCGCTACTCGCGTATTTTGGACACAAACGCCTCGCTGAAATCAGCAGGTGGTCGGTTCATGCCAGAAACTAGCAGCAAGGCCTCAAGAGTGTGCAAATATACTATTAAACGGAGAATGATAGCATGGTCACTTCCAAATTGACTACATTTATGTGCAGTCAATAAAAACCTTTATAAAACCCGAGGATTGGCAGTATTGGGGTTTGTAAAGGCACAAAAACTAGAATGTGCTCTTATTCGGATTTTTCAAAACCCAGAAAAGGCCCCTGGGTTACCTCTTTTCTAACCCGCATATTGTGTTATGTAAGCGATATCGTGTTACATCCTCGGCGCGAGGGATGGGTTTGTTCTCTGCGCATGCCGTTGCTCTCTCCGCAAGGAATCTTGGTCTTTGAAGTACAGGAAGTACTTTGGTGCTTGCCATCCTTGGTGTAGCGAGCTTAACTTGAGTACATTGATTTTTCTCACATTATTTTCTGTATCTGTGGCGAAACTGATGCAGTGTGATTATTCACACACATACATACGTATAAGTCCGTATGTCTGGCGCTCAACTCGCCGGAAATACACAAGCAGAGGTAAATAATCATAGCGGAGCTCAGAGACCCAGATCAAAAGCACAATTTTGGAGGGTGGAGGAAACCGAATGCTTTATTCCGACGGTGAGTGACATGAATATAATGTGTTTTATTAACGGTCCAAAATAACAAGTGGGATATGACGTCTATTTGCGTCACCGCGTCCTTGTGTCACTGCTTACATCGGGTTATTCAAATGCCGGAGTAGCTCTCTGCCTACATACATGTAAACTGGCTATTCCAAAATTTTCACGAAAGCACAAGTGCTGAACATGCTCATCTGGAAAGGCATCCGCAAATGCTAGCGAAGAAGCAGCCTGAAATCCTCACATCAGCCTGCAACGAATTCACCAAACGGCCTTCGGGAACCGTAAAAAAGGCAGACACAATGAAACGGAGACAAACCGTGGTCGATCAATCGCCTCTTTTTGTGAAAATGAATGGTTAGAGAGAAATTATTTAAATTTGAGACATGACATCCAAAAATAGCACTTTTACCGGTTCAGCTAATTTGCCGGTTTGGAGGCAGAGGAAATTCTGATTCGACCCAAAAAGAAGAAAGCACAGCCTCTTTTATTTTCCAGTGTTCGCACCCGCCTCCACCCACCAATTTGTGGCATATTAGCCTCAGCACTTGAGGAGGCATCTACATATTTGAGATGCAGCATTTATTAAATAAAATGGACACGCCCAGTGAGTAATTAGGGCATGTTGTCACTTAAGAAC
>CAAKHF010011593.1:25092-39893 GCA_901007745.1 Hippocampus kuda
TCTTTTGCACTGAAAGGTTCCCCCCCCCCCCCCCACAGTTGACGAGTGTCCCTCATCTGTAGGTTTAGAACAGATTATAAAAATAAAAACACATCAATCACAGCTGTGCATTTTTTTAAAGTCAGGTTTTGGAAATGGAACTATATGTACTAAAATGGGACTCCACCAAGCAAAATAAATCACTTTTTCCCCTTGATGCTTCCCAAGATGAGGAGCCAACAGGGATGAGACACTTTTATATTTAGCCTGTAATTCAAGTGTCCCATGAACGTGTATATTTAGCCTGCTTTTTAGATTTCTAAAGCAGACATTTTTGTGTTGATGTCTTGTCTGCTCCAGGTCTGTGTGCCAGCGCTTAAAACTAGTCCTCCCTTTCTAGCTGCAGATAGATAGGGTACACTTGGGCTACACACAAGCCAGAAAGTCACAAAATAGAGGTCACTCCCTCCTTCATTCGCAGGATCTGCGTGTACTTTCGTCGCTCCTGCCCCCCACCCCCTTTTTCCACGTCTCTCTTCTCTGGCCTGCTTCTCGCATAAATCCCCTTCTCCTTCCGAACCGATTTGCTGTGGGTTGATGCCGTGCCTCCCTGACTGCAGCAAGCGGCCATTCACAGGGAAGGAGATGAGAAAAGTCTGCGTGGCCAAGCCCGATTGTGACTCGGTTGTAACACAGGCGGGTGTTGAAACTACGGTATATGTGCGGTTGTCCGTGGCAACCCCCTGTGAGGATTTGCACAAGGCAAAAAAGCAAGTGGGCTCAGGCGAACCTCAGCTTTAAACATGACTATAAATATTTGTCATTTCTACCTTCGGCACACATCAGTGCTGGATATGTTTGTGCTCGCTTGGTATCGAATGGGTCACTATGAAATCAATCTTGTACTCTGACCAGTGTTTTGGGTAAGCGAGCGCATTAAGTTCAACGCAACTTTGAAGAGTCAAGAGTATTTGACATACTCTCCGCACTGTACAGCAGCCAGCCGTAAATGTTCAGCTGGTGTAAGATAACACCCGCTCATACTTGTCATGTGGCTCTCCCACTTCATGTGATGTATAATTCTGTCCGTTTTATTACGGGATTGCGTGTTGGCTCCTTGACTCCGTCGTGCGGTTTAGGGAGCTTTGCTGCCTGTTCCCTCTTTGGTATTCTTCGCCATAGTCTTCTTCATTTGTTGTTGTGACAGTCACTTCCCTGATGGAAGAGGGAAGAGCGGTTGGAATTTACCTGCTGGTGGTAGCAAGGAATGCAGGTTGGATCGGTGCCGGTAGACTGCAAGAGCGTTCTCAAAATTGTCAAACTGTCAAAGCGTTATGAAACCGCAAAACCATTAGGTCTCTTTACCAGTAGTAGTACATTCTTTTGTTTTCACGTTGGGAACTGTCACGGTTAATTAGTTATTAAGATAATAATACCTTTTTGTGTTCGTGTAGTCTCCTGTATTTATTTTGCGTCAATAGAATTGCTTCTTTCTCATAGCGTTGTAGACTAAAACAATTTGTACTTATCAAGTTGTTGTTTTGCTGCAATGCACCAGTAAAATGACTTGCCGGCTTATTGATTTTTGTGTGTGTGTGTGTGTGTGTGTGTGTGTGTGTGTGTGTGTGTGTAAAATCACCCGTGTCCAAGTGACAAACAAATACACACACAGACAGTACAGTCCATACAAATAAATCATTCAGTAAGTGGCATGCTTGTATAGGCCAAGCAGCCGGTGGGGGTAGGGGGGTGGGGGGGGGACATACCTGGCAGCACACAAACAAATCGCTCTGTTACTATCCTGCTTATTCTTAACGCAAGTGTGATTGATGCTGCCGATAGTCAGGAACACAATGCGTATTATTCAAGAGTGGTAAAGTCAGCGGAAAGCCATCGCTCCGAGCCATTTGTTGTATTGCGTGCATGAAACTGCAATGAGTACGGATCTGGTCTAATAACCTGATGAATTATTTAGAACCCCTCTCAATACAAACGTGCATTGAGCGTAATGACCCGTCAAGGCTCAATGGAACCACACAGGGCGGATTTCACTCATTGGTCAGTGATATTGGAAAGTGAATGAGTGGGCCTGCTGGGAGTAGCTGACTTGCACGTGATTTTATTCATTATGTCGAGAGATGAACTATTTCCGTTTAGCATGAGAGTGAATAAGATCCATGTATTGTTTGAAGCAGTGTATCCCCGTGGTGTTTTTAAAACACCTCATTTTGCGTCAATCAGCATGGAGAGCGCAACTTGGCTGAACCCGGGAGGGGGCTGTTGGGTCAATCGCGAATAGTTTGGGGTGAAAAAAAAAGATCTACACAATGTCTGGTATGGGGGAGTCAGTTGACCTACATCTACGAAGACATGAAGTATGGCACAGCGTCTCCCGGCAGCTTTATTCAGATCTAAGCTACATTGACTTCAAAATAATAGTCCAGTCTAGTAGTGCGTTGCCGGTGTTCTTGTTGAAGTAACGCCCAAACTGTCAATCCTTATATGGGTTTTGATAAACCTTGTGATTGACACTGCCATATAGCTGTGGGTTTATTGATCAAGTCTTAGGAGACACGTACCGCGCTGTGAAAAGATGACCGAAAATCTCTGCAACGTGGCCGATTGTATTACCGCCTCTGTTGACCTTTGTTCTTAAAACTGGCGAGTGAATGGGCGGCTGGGAGAAAAAAAAAACACACACTTTTAGTGAAGTGGTGAAAATAAGAGGAGTACGCCACCTTGCCAGCGTGAACCGAACAAAACTGAATTTGTTTCACCACATTAAACCACCACGTCTGCTTTCCTCCTCCCTGTATAAGTAGAAAGTCCGATTTGTGTTTCCTCTCCATTAACTGGCCTGAGCTCATGTTTTCAGCAGACCAAACGGGCTTTTTCCATCAACAGTCTGTCACGAGTCTATTGTCATTGTGGTTCTGTTGGGTGTTTTTGCTCCTTCCCACCGACAAATATTTGCTTGTCACTGAGGCAGTGTCAAGCTGCGACTTTCTCACCCACCGCACTGTGCAATTGTTTTTCATATGCTTAAGCTTGTGATGCAGTGATATACGAACAAGCAATTTAGTACGCAGGCTTGAGCCACGCGATGCCTGGATGAGCAAAGCGATCTTGTTGCGCTTTGATCGACATATTGTTGGCATGGGTGTGTCACAAGAAGAAAGTTCCCAATATGTTCTGTTGAAAGAAATTGAGTCGATAATAAAGCAATTTGGTGGTCGAGTGGTTAGCGCATCGACCTCACAGTGCAGAGGTACTGGGTTCGATCCCAGCTCCGGCCTTCCTGTGTCTGTGTGGGTGCCTGTGTGGGTTTTCTTTGGGTACTCCGGTTTCCTCCCACATTCCGAAAACCTGCATGGCAGGCTGATTGAACACTAAATTGTCCCTAGGTGTGAGTGTGAGCGCGGATTGTTGTTCGTCTCTTTGTGCCCTGCGATTGGCTGGCAACCGATTCAGGGTGTGGCTCGCCTACACCCTGAACACAGCTGGGATAGGCTCCAGCACGCCCCGTGACCCTTGTGAGGATAAAGCAGTTCAGAAAATGGATGGATGGATGAAGCAATTGGTCCACACATTTGAAATATTCGCCCCACTGCGGTTGATTTGTGACTTTGTTGAGGTTTGTGTCGAATTGGGTTACACGCCTTTGTTTTGACCCGTCATTTCCTCCCGCCACCCGGCCCACTCTCAATCCGCAGTAGAAGCAAAGAAAACGGTAAGAAAGGCGCTTTGTGGAAAGGACAGTGCGCATTTGTTTATGAGGATGCTGGCCTTGTGGTGACATGCCTTTTTGTCCCCTTTACGAGGCTATTTACTGAAATAGATGCCCAAACACTGAGGGCAAACAAATGTAGCTCACATTTTGGGAGTTGAACGGGAATTTTTCCTCGTGTTGCCTATTGCACTCAATCCTTTTGAGTGGACATACAGTACACGCTCCGTTCACCATGCAGAGGACAAATTAGAAAATTAGGTCTCTCCTTCTATAAGGGACACTATCTGGCTTACAGGGAGAAACATGACGGAAAGTTGTGTACAACTTATCTTATAAAAACAGACCACAGATACCGTAGAGTGTAGCTAAAAGTTCTTGAAGAACTAATGAATATTTGGAAAGTGAATAAATGGAATATTCTGTCACATTAACACCAATGTCAACATGAGTAGTTTTCTTTTCACTGTGCAAACATTTGTTTCGAAGGGGGGGAAAAAAAATTTGATCATCAACCAGTTGTTTTTTTTTTTAAACAAATATTTAATATTTGCTCTCTGATTAATAATGCATGGCAGGTATATAGAGATGTAATACTGGCTGCTGGTCTTAGACTCTTACGTTTATATTTTGTGAGGGCTTTGACACTCACAAAATTGCACCTTTATTCTTGTGATGTTATGTTCTCAAAAATTTACTCTGCCCTCTTTGTGGAAAAAAATAGCAGTTGGTTCCAACTTAAATGTTTTTTTTTTCCCCCCACTTTTCACATTTCCCTTCTGATCTCTCCCTCTGTTGTTCAGTAATGGAGCCCACTGTTGTGAGTACATCCTCCTTGGCCCCCGATGAGTTTGACAGGAACGTGCCTCGAATCTGCGGCGTGTGTGGCGACAAAGCCACCGGCTTTCACTTCAACGCCATGACCTGCGAGGGCTGCAAAGGGTTTTTCAGGTACACAAACGCGTGCCGCCAATGGCCGGTGACGTCGCGAACGTGCCGATGAGTTGATGTCAACGGAAGCACGTGGTCCGCATAGTTGGGTCCATGTGCTTAGCGTGTGCTTTGTGGAACAGCTTTACCATCCTGCTGAACAGCACAAATTGCTTCACGTACGTAGTAGTGTGCATACACAGGTCTTGCCGATGTCATGCGACCGCCTGCGCGCGCAAACACACACACACACACACACACACACACACACACACACACACACACACACACACACACACACACACACACACGGTTCAGTTACATAACGACACATTCAAAACAGCATTGGTGTACACCCTGTGTGCACACTAATACCAAGCAGCAGGTCGAGCTTATTTATACTAATATTTCTGGGCTGGGAAGTACAGTAAATACAATAATTCTTTTTTTTTTTTTTTATCATTATGGAAATATTTTGCAACATAAATTTCTGTGTGCTGGAAAAGATGGCTAAGATGATATTAGATGTCAAGCAGTCCCCTCCCCCTTTGCTCATCTGAGTCTGTGTTTGTGGTTGGGCCGAACAATTACCAATTACTCCAACTCAAAACGACGTGGTGGCGTCGTAGATTGCAATTTCTAAATACCAAAGGCTTCAATTTGAGATGCATTGTTGTTGTACTTCTTCCTTTCATAACTTTGCTGCTGTGAAATGGGAATTTCGCCATTGCGAGACTAATAAAGGTTTTCTTATCTTATCTTATCTTATTATCGTAATCAGCCGGTGTAGGGTTCAAGTCTTTGAACAAATTCATACTGTCTATTTAACATACAATTCATCGATTGTTCAGCCCCGTGTTCTGGTCCAACAGGTGTGTCACAATGCATAAAATATTCCCCCGCCACAAGCGCTATGACACTTTGCATCACCCTCTGGTAACACTTAGGAGGCACTTGTAGATTTCTTGCGATCCATCCATACTTTTGTGTCGTTTTCAATTTGAAAGTCAAAAGGCAATGATTGATGTTCACCTTGCCTCGTCAGTTAAGCTCTTTAGTGTCTTAACATGTTTGGACAAGTACATTTTGCATTTTCCCGGCGTGTCAAATCACATGACATTTATGCCACCTGAGAGCAGTTTGTTGCATAAGCTGCAATAAAAGTAAAATGTTTTTGTGCTCGATTCAGGCGCAGTATGAAGCGCAAGGCCGCCTTCACGTGTCCCTTTAACGGCAGTTGCACCATCACCAAGGACAACAGGCGCCACTGCCAGGCATGCCGGCTCAAACGCTGCGTGGACATTGGCATGATGAAAGAGTGTAAGTATGACTGCCGACCCAGATAGTTGCAAGGCATTGTGTTGAATTGTGCGCCGTACTACTGGAAATCTTGCTACGCTGGTGCTTTGCGGCACGGCCCCAGTTTGAAGTAGGACGAAAAGATTGTGTCATCTAATGCTTTCGGTATTATAGTCCGTCCAACACTGAATTACGCAGATCAACTCTTTAGTCGCCAATAAAAACAAGGCACCTGGGCGCCTTTACCCGGCCTAGTGTTCACTTATTTTATGTTGAACTCTTGAAATTTACCATAGAAAGTTTGGATGGTGTTTCTAGTTGTCATTCCGCTCATTGTAGTGGTAAACGTAAGCCACTTGCACGCACTGTAACCTTCACATGATTCACTCAATCAAATCGAAATGAAATGACTCATTTACAAGTGCAACAAGTGGGCGTGCGTGTGAGTCGCAACACGTGATGTTGGGCTTTAATCAACAGAAAAGCGGGAAGGAAAAGACCATCAGGGCTGGTGTAACAGCAACGCTTTTTCATCTCAATTGTTTTTGTCGTTCATTCAGCGACTGTGGCGGTTTGGTGCCTCCCTCAATCGCGCTTCACTTTTTAAACGAAACATAAACTTTACTTAACATGAACAAAGAAATGTGAAAAGTGTGAAAATCAACCATAACTATCATTAGAATAGCACATAGTATTCCAATTTCAAAAATATAACTTGGAAAATATTGTTTACTACGACTCTCCTTGGTATCAAAGTGGACTAGAAGGTGTTTGGGGGTCATGAGGTGGCTTTTTCAAATATTACCTAATATTTGGACTGGGGTCAAGTATCGCTGGGTTTTTGCCCCCATTAGAATGTTGACATGTTTGAACTAGTGGAGTCAGCCCACGTTGTAAAGACTAATTATTCTCCAGCTGAAGTTCAGACACCTGCTGTTGTGCACAATCTACCGAGGCCTCTTCTTTCCCTTTGTTTTTTTTTTTCTTTTTGTGCAGTGTGTGTAAATAGAAGGGAATGGAACTTTGTTTGTTTCCCCCATATCATCACATTTTCCACAAGCCACTTTTATCCCGAAACCTCCCGGTTGCAGCTCGGGTCATTAACGAGGAGTAGCGGCAGGGGCAGAACTGCGATTGTGCATATGCAGAGGAACCTTAGGCCTGTACCGTTGTTATGTTGTTCCCAAAAAACAGCGGCATGTTATTGACAGCCATCTCGCTCACTCTCGCTCTCTCTGTGAGCTAATTCAGTGGCAGGAACAACAAGGAGCCCACAGAAACAAAGACAATGTTCTCAGTTGTTCAGTGCAGCGGGGGTCTCCATGTGGCCTGGTCCCCTCCCATTCTCTTCCTCCGGAGAACAACAACACCCCCGCCCACTGCTCTATTGACATAGCTGTCACTGCAATGCAAAACACATTATGTAAAAGTCGCGATGAGGGCCTTCCTATAGCCATAGATTAGGCTGTAACTGTTAACTGTTAGCTGGGCTGGGGGGTGGGAATATAATATACAGTATATGCAAATAAACGATTGACGGTTTCTTTGCCCCCCCCCCCCAACACAGTCATCTTGACAGACGAAGAAGTGCAGAGGAAGAAGGACCTCATTCAACGGCGAAAGGACGAGGAGGCCCAACGCGAAGCGGAGCGGGAGGCGCGGCGACCTCGGCTCACCGACGAACAGAGTCAAGTCATTGCCACGCTGGTGGAGGCGCACCACAAAACCTTCGACGACTCCTACTCTGACTTTTGCCGCTTTCGGGTTTGTGTCACATTCCGCAGTCCAACAACAACCGGGTCACCTTTTAGTCGCAACGCTGTCACCATGTAGCAAACTAAATACAGGGGCTCTGTGGTGTATCGCTAACACAATTGTCAAGTCAGTATTATCATAACTATTTGTATGAAAAACATTCATAAGGGCAAAATCTGTGGAAATTGTACATTGGTCAGCGAGCGTGCCTTCTTGTCCCCCTGGATATATTCTCACACCACCGCGCAAACTAGTTCTTTGTGCGGCATGCTCTTTGGTGTTACTTTGAACGTTGGGATCATCGTAAAGCAAGGCCAAGTGGTTATTTAGTCGAATGTGTCATCTGTTTGTTGTATTTCACTTTCCCAGTCAACTTCAACTGGAAGTGGCAATAAACAGATTGAAGCAAGCACTTGGCTTTTTTTTTTTTTTTTTTTTTGAAGAGTTGTTCACTCGCTGCCAAGCTACTGGTTGTTGTGAAGCTCGCCGCTTCCGTCTAGCGCTCATAACGAACATTTTCACTCCCACCCAAGACAAAAAAAAATAAATAAAAATCGGCAGCGCGGCGGTTCGTCCGGGTTGAGACCACATTGGGTTGTTTTTGTGTTGTACTCCTAACAACGGTATCTTCTTTTTCCCAATGTTCAATGTTCTTGAAAACAAAAAGGCCATCCTCTGCGTAATCGGGGGACAAGAGGCATTCAAACCTATCACCTTAAAGTTACGACATGGGCCAAGTTTTCTCCGTGTCTCATGTCTTGTAAGTTGTAACTGGCAAAAAAGAGCCGCGTTGATGCTGCAATAGTCAAGCGGGGCCAAAGTAACAACTGAACTCGTCATGATCATGTCGAGTGTTCACAGTTGTCAACACCATAAATGCCACCTAAGTGTCATCCAAGGACCCGTGATAGAAATCAAGACGGGATCCTCACGTTACATTGGACTAAACGATGATCCGCACGGTATTCTTCTCCAATTTTTATGGCAATATTCTGCTCTCTTGTCTCCACGTGCAGCCTCCTGTGCGCGAGGGTCCAGTGACACGTAGCGCCAGCAGAGCCGCTTCCCTCCACTCTCTGTCGGACGCCTCCTCCGATTCCTTCAGTCACTCTCCGGGTGAGCGGCTCGCTCTATGAAAACGTCCCTCAAGATCAACATTGGCCGCTGGGTGTAATAAGTCAAAGAGACCTTCCAGTACGGTTCCCTTTAGAAGCAAATGTTATGTTTAAAAAGTAACATAAATCAGAAGAACATGTGAGCCTGCGCTTGTACGGCCATGACAGAATCAGTTTGGAAAAAGAGCAGTATTTATAATTGACTCGAGCCAGCTATTTTTTCCCCCTTATTTCATTGGCTTATATAATTTGTTTGTACTGCCTTACTGAGAATGCAAAGGAGATCCTTTGAAGGCCTCGCACCCTGCAGACGCTTGACGGCCGCTTATAAACATGAGTTCGTTAATGCATCTGTCACTAATGCGGTGCACACGGCGAGAGGCACGGTCACACAGCCTCCACGCAGCGCCAGCAAATGACTGAAAATAACCCCGGTGATGTTGAAGGGCTTCACGTGTTTTCAAGGCTGTCATACAAGCTTTCATCCTCTTTGCGCTCGCGGTTCCACAAGTTCTGCTGTCCGTTCGCGTAGCTTGAAATATTTGTATTTATCGAAGACATATTATTATTATTATTATTGTTATAATGATGATATATGTTTTTTTTGTTTTTTTTTTTTTTTTTTTGGGCTTCAGAATCGGTCGACACCAAAATGAACTTAAACAACTTGATGATGATGTATCAGGAGCAGGGTAGTAGCCCTGATTCCAGTGAAGAGGAAGCCTCCAGCTTCTCCATGCTGCCCCACCTGGCCGACCTGGTGTCCTACAGCATTCAGAAGGTCATTGGCTTTGCCAAGATGATCCCGGGCTTCAGGTACTTCTTCGTTCACCCGTCACGCTGTCATGTTTCATTTTCACAAGAATGCAATGTTAAAAAAACAACGAGATACGATCAGTGCTCGGGTAGTACGGCGCTAACCTGTCAGAGTCGTTTTAATGCAACATATAACACTTTTTTACTTTGTACCGACAAAAGAGGCACAACATCCCTGGCCTTACGTTCCATCTACTTCTTCTACCTTACGGATTACAAAGAAAGAACAGCTTTGTCCACATTTTCTCACCGGATATTTACATACTCTTACATGAGTAATTCTTTGTAAGACTACGTTTTATGGAAAGTCATATCGTTCCAATTTAACTCATTCACTCCCAAAGACGTTTTTAAACGTCTTTTCAGACTTGGTCCAGAATTGGCTGGTACTGAATGGGTTAACAGCACCCTCACAAATGTTACATCAAATTTAAAAAGAAAAACCTGCCTTAACAGGTAAAACAGGTTTTGTGATGTGAGAGTTTTTCCTGGAGGTAATCAATTCACTTAGTTGTTTCCAGAGGGTGGGGGGTGGGGTTTGAAATGTAAACGTCGAAGTCAACTGGTATCCCACTACAGCGTGTGTTTGACTCTGTCGGAGGTCCCCAATGCAACTGAACACCAGCGTGTATCTAAATGTGGGTTTTTAAATACATTATTAACTGAAAAACTAGAGCAAGTTGTTGTTTATTTTTTGGTTAAATGTTCTTTCCAGCAGTCTCGGGAAGGATATGCACCAAAATTTACTGAGTTCCTGCCGCTATAGCCAGTACACGTATTTTACAATCCAGCTGACTCACCAACGGGGAAAACTTGGAGCACTTTATTGAGGGGAATGGAAAAAAAAAATCACATCCGAGTCATGGCCAAAGCATTATAAAACTGCAATCGGATGACTGGTGTTGGCGTCACGACGGCACCACTGTCTATTTTAAGTTCACATCTTGATCTGTGCAGCAACTTTTTGTTTTTGTTCCTTACTTACAAGTTGATGACCTCCACATGATGAAAAAAACTTTGCGCTCCTGTAATATGAAGTGTGTTCTTTTTTCCAAAGCAAGCTGATGCCGTCTCCTTTGCAACAAGTTAATGCCATGTGAGCTCATGCTATCGTTCTGCCATTCAATGATTCATGGACTGCAATCTTTTGATTATTGAACAGAATCCCTTCAATCATCCTTTTGTCGCACGCTCCAAACTCTGCTTGGAAGAAGTGTGTCACCTCTTGGGGCCATGAAGTCGGTGCTAAAACGAGCCGGGGCCTGTATTTCCTGAAATCTGTCATTGCCATTGGCTGCAAGTGATGGATGTGGTTGGATTACCTAGGGAATGTTTGTTCGCCGATACTTTTCTCGCTTAAAAGTAAAACCTTCACTCAAGAGTCAAGAGATCGTCCTGGATCCACATTCTATTTCCATTCCTTGACGCATTCACGAACCTTGCTAGAGTTTGTTGTCAGTGCTCGAAGTCGCCATGTTTCTGCCCTCCTGTACGATAAACAACTCATGACGTGCGACTGAAATAGAGTTGCTATGCAAGTACTGTACATACATTAGGTATTGGTCAGTATGAAACATCATGCATATGAACCAAACTATAGTGTGACATCATTTTATCATTTTTTTGTACCATATTTTCCGCCCTATAAGGCGCTTCGGAGTATGAGGCAAACTTTCAATGAATGGCCTATTTTAAAACTGTTTTCATATATAGGGCGCACTGCATTATAAGGCACATGGAACAGAAGCTACTGTAGTGGGTGCGGTTGCATTATGCATCCACTAGATGGAGCTACGCTAAAGAGAATACAATACAATACAGCTTTATTTCTATAGAGCTTTCCTAACCGCGGCAGCTGTAACAAAGCGCTTCGCAGAACATTTAAAATATTACGTCCAAGAAATCAGAATATTGATCCATATAGAAGGTGCATCGGATTATAAGGCGCACTGTGAAACTTTTATGAAAATTGAATGCTTTTAGGTGCGCCGTATAGTGCGGAAAATACGGTAATTTAGTGTAAGAGCTGCAATTTGACGAATGCTAATGTATACGCATCTTCTCTTGCAGAGAGCTGACTGCAGAGGATCAGATCGCCTTGCTCAAGTCGAGTGCTATTGAGGTGATCATGCTGCGCTCAAATCAAAGCTTCAACCTGGAAGACATGTCCTGGAGCTGCGGTGCGCCCGACTTTAAATACCAGATCAGTGATGTCACCAAAGGTCAGTCATAATGCTACCACATGTACACTTGACGCCACACTGCGGGGGGGTTTGTTTTTGTCCTCCTGATGGCTCTTTTTAGTACATATGGGACTGTCCTGAGACTTTCAAAGAACTGGTGGCATCAACAAGATGTCCATTGACATAAATTGACACGTAGAATACCAAAAAAACGAAAACAAAATGGCTATACTGTGGAGGATGAGGCAGGAGGGCACGGTAGTGTGGTCCAAATACTCCTCTGCAGTTCGATTTTTTTTTCTGTCAACTATACTTCTCGTCAAATAGTAATGATACTGCTGGAAATCTCACCAGATTGTGCAAGTGAACGTAATCATAACGTGCTATGTGACATTTGTTGTGTTTGTCCTGTAGCGGGCCACACTCTGGAGCTGCTGGAGCCGCTGGTTAAGTTCCAGGTGGGCCTCAAGAAGCTCAGCCTGCACGAGGAGGAACATGTACTGCTGATGGCCATCTGCTTACTTTCTCCAGGTACTGCGTGCTGCTCACTATTTGTAGGCCGGACGGTGAACAGTGATCTTGGTTGCCTTACGTCCTTTTTGTAGGACTTCCTGACGCAAAAGAGCAACCAAAAAAATGTACATAGTGTGGGGCAAAATGTTTATTTGATCCCTTGCTGAATTAGTTCACTTCGTGGTAATAGAATAACCGTTGAAATACATAAAAATCCCCATAAAGATCCCCAACAACTCATCCAAGGATGGGCTTTTTTATTTTTTAAACAGATCCAGCTCCAGGCTGTAAAATACATTTTTGTAGATCCTGTTAATGACAGTCAAACAAGAACATTGCTATAAACCGCAAATGTATCGCATTCAAATGACTAACCTTCAAAGGGAAGTGTAACAAGTGTGATTTATTTTTATTTTTTATTTTTTGACACGCAAATGTGCCCAACTGGTTGTGTTTGGGATGATTTTGAGGAAAAAGAAGGGAGCAGTATAGTATACAGCAGGATCTTACTCTGTATTAGCAAAACAAAGGCAGAAATGTTGGATATGCACGGCACCCTGATGGACAACAGTCTTGCAGTGCCCACAAGGTCTCCCTGCTCTCAAAGCACATGTCCAGGCTTGCCTTAAATTTGCGAGTGAACATCTTAATGACTCTGAGAAGACTTATGAGAAAAATGTGGTCAGAGAAAACCACATTTGAGCCGTTTGACAGTCGTCCATTGGGAATCTTTTTTTTTTTTTTCCCCCCTCCAAATGGTACTGGACTTCACCAAATCGAGGGGCCAAAGAACGGAGCCAGGTATTCTACTTTCAAATCTTTTCTTTAGCAAGAACACTTGAAGATGGGCTGAAGGTGTTTCTTCCAACATGACTGTGATCCAAAACCTACTGCCAGGGAAACAAAGGTGTGGCTCAAGAGTCAGTCCAAAGGCTTTAAAACTTTAACCTTGGAATTTGCACGTAGCAACAAAAAAAAAAAAAAAAGATTTGAAGTGAGCATACCAGTAAATCCAGTAGAGGTGTCACACAAATATTTATCCCCATCTCCACAATATGTGATTATCCGCAACTTGAAAGCAAGTCAAACCACCCGCAAGGGTCTCAGGCCTTGTCACGATGTCCCAAACGGAACATATAATGCATACGTTACTTATGCAAGCAAGAATATACAGTCAAACTACCTGGAAGTGATGCTAGTGACCTAAGATCCGTCGACCAACATGCATTCAACACCCGTGGTTTCCATAACAACACCAGACTGTGTCGCAAAACAGAATTTGACCAACCCCCCCACCCCACAGACCGCCCGGGTGTGCAAGACCACGCGCGGATCGAAGTCCTCCAAGACCGCCTGTCGGAGACCCTGCAGGCCTACATCCAACTCAACCACCCCGGAGGAAGCCTGCTCTATGCCAAGATGATTCAGAAGCTGGCCGACCTGCGCAGCCTCAACGAGGAGCACTCCAAACAGTACCGCTCGCTCTCCTTCCAGCCAGAGCACAGCATGCAGCTCACCCCGCTGGTGCTGGAGGTGTTTGGCAGCGAGGTCTCCTAAGGGGAGACCACGCCCATGCGGTGATAAAATGGAGGGAGGAAGATGATGATGATGATCTGGATTGGCCGTCAAGTATGTGCGTCTCTTTCAAGAGTCTGTACGGAGAGCAAGCGGATGTTGAAGCGACAGTAAACAAGGGAACTACATTCAGTACAACTTAAGCTAAGCATACTTCTGCCTCTTTACGGTGTTTTTTTTTTTTTTTTTTTGTCTATTTAAATCAACGCTGCTTCAAATGCCTGGACATGTTGTGCACACGCACAGTGCACAGCAACAACAACCAACACACTCAGTTATTCATTTAGCCATTCCGTTGAGCTACCTCTTTTTTTACCGGGGTTGTTTTATATTTCTATCACCTCTGTGGATGCTTTAGATACCGTACGGATGACGTTTTATTGGATGAAACCAGTGCCTCTGCATGACTTTATTAAGTTGTTATTTTCATGTTCATCTGCTTGTCTCCAAGGCAGTGTATATTTATGTATACCAACCTTTCATCTCTCACCAAAGGTATGGTTCCTCTACCGTCTCAGAAAACCATCTTGCTGCTCTTTGGCATGTGGCCGCGCAACATGCTAACAATTTTATTTTGTTTTTTGTTTTTTCACAAGCCCATGAAGGAAAACGTTCAGTATTTCGGGTTAGACTGCAGAGTGTTGGTCTATCATTTAGCAGATTGGATTTTGGTTTGCTTGGTTTTTGGAGGTGAGAATCAGCCACTAAATGTGTTAGCTACTATTTTATTTTGTAACCGCAGTCTGTCAATCAAACCGGGCCAACGTCATGGCTTGTTACTCCTTTAGTTTGTTTCCCTATATAGTTTATTCCTTGTAAATAGCTAATTGCTACCATGTGTATCCTCAGCACTGTTGTATCATCATTTATTCAAGCCTATATGCTATATATCATAGATTTTAAAGGGCT
>CAAKHF010011594.1:2993-19659 GCA_901007745.1 Hippocampus kuda
ACACACACGCACGCACACGCACACGCACACACACACACACACACACACACACACACACACACACACACACACACACACACACACACACACACAGCAAAAACGTTTCCATCCAACCAAGAATGAATGATGGAAGACCTGCTTGATTCGGGAGGAAAATTGCCCAACAATTTCTGGTTTGTAAACAGCTTAGACAGGAACCAATGGAGGATGGCTTGGGCTCTTCTCGTGCCGCGTAAATAAATGTCGCGTGTCGCACGCTATTTAGTTTGGCTGGAAACGAGTCACGTGGTGAGCATGCATCGCGGAGCAACAAGGCCGTCTGGCTGATCGGCCCACTGCGCTCTCCGTTACCTTTGTCACTTTTGACAGTGACGCCGATGAACCGAACGTCGTCGATGTCATCCTTCCGTTCCTCCTCTTTGATGTGAAGAGGCTCTAGCTCCTCCTCCTCCTCCTCCTCTTTGATGTTGGCAAATTGCGTGACCTGCTGCTCAGGACCGAGATCTTCTCCGGTGACATCCAGGACATGTGAAGACAAACACGCATTCTGGTCAAGTCAAGCTTCGCTCAGTCCGATTGTTATTCTCAGCGAGACACTTTGCGTTTTGGGCAATGTTTATGATGAGGTATTCTTTATGAATCCCCGTCGGGGGTTCATCGGGTTGCAAAAAAGAAATGACAACAATCAAAGAATGGATACACAAAATCAGATCCCTTTTTCATCCATCACATACCCCGCCGTCAAAGTGTCTCAAGATGTCCTCAGAGGTCTTAAGAACCAAAATGAAGACCTCTCAAGACACAGCTGCTTCATCTGAAGATGGCTTGAGACACGCTGCGGACGTTTCAACGCAACGGCCAGGCCATCTTGCTTCGACGGGCTGATTTTTTTCCCTCATCCATTTAACTTTCCACATTTTCAACACTTTTTCCCGATAGCAGGACACTTCTTTTTATTTCTCTCGTGTGTCCTGCCAGAAAATGTACAGCAAACCTTACCTTTGCTTGTCTTTTCTTCTTTGACTGAATACGCTTCATTCGGCGTCTGCCCTTGCGGTGTTTTCCGGTTTTCTCGTGACAGCTCCGACGTTCTGCAGATCTTCAAGCATTTTTCCAACGTTAGATTCTCTTCTCTGAGCAGTCTTTCTCTCAGCCCATTGTCGTTTGTGCCACACACTATTCTATCTTTAATCAAGGAGTCTTTTAACTGCTCAAAATGACAGGTGCTGGCCAAAGCTCTTAATTCTGTAACGTACTCGTCGACATTTTCTCCCGTTGCTTGATCTCTCGTGAAGAATGCGTATCTCGCCACGGTTTCGTTTCGCTTCGGGTTCCAAAGGTCGTCAAACTTTCTCATCATATCCCTCACGGTGTTCCTTGCGGACACATCATCGCTCCACCGCGTGTTCAACAGTTGTCTACCTTCTTCGCCTATGAGGATGTGAAACAGCTTGCATTGCGTGGCTTCCTCTGCGTTCGGCATCGTCAGTTCCACGTACAACGTGAATTGCTCTTTCCACGTTTTCCACGTCTTCGCCAAATTGCTTGAATGCAAAGAAAGAATCGGCGGCGGTCTCAGACCTTCCATTGGAGACTCTGTCCGCAGTTAGCTTCCGTGCTAACGAGTTAGCGTTTCGTCCAACACTCTCTTCGCGTCGCCAATTACTACACACGCGCTTCACTCTGTTCCGTTCTCGCTGACCGCTCAGAATGGACGCTCAGAGCACATTGCTTCCTAGGCTTTTATTGGCATAACTCTGGAAACACAAACGGTCTCGTACATCGGGGAGAACAAAGTCACTTCCGGTTCTCTCACCAAAAGCTGTCCGACTAGCAACATCAACTCAATCTGACCATACCGTTGTTACACTGATGATGTGCCGTGATTGTTTTTTGGTTTGTTCAACAAATATTCTCCAAAAAGATGACGATCAACGGGAGGTAAATATGAAGTTGATCAAAGTCTTTATGAAGAAGCGTTTGAAGAAATGAATGGAATAGTTCATTTGATCGGTTCACGATTGTGTTTTTTTCCCCCCGTATAAAAGTTGTAATACGCCGTACATGATTTGAAATGACAAAAAAAAACGTATAAAATGCGTGGGAAACGTACAAATTGACAGGTATGGGCTTCGGGACGCTTATTGGTCGTTCAGTGAAAGAAAAAGAAATCGCGGAGCTGGAAGGTTGATTTCTCCGGTTCCCTTGACGTAACATCCGGCCATTTAGCAGTAATGGCAAACACACAGCACATAGCGAATAGCGATCCATATTCGTTCAGCATACTACCATTACAACACTGCGTTCTTAAGGCGTATTTACTTCTTCCCAAGCCATTGACTTCTTTTCGACAGCCGAAGAAATGCGTCTTTACGTAGTTTGTCCAAGTAGTCATTCCGTACTAGTCCACCGCGAAGCTACTTCAGGTTGTCTTTTGCATTACTGCACGCGCTGCCCTTCATATGTACTGTGTTCCCAAATCAGTTCTGAACGTATCGAATCCATCGCTTAACACTAGTCAACGAGAATAAAAACACCACCAGGTCAACATTCGTACACCGATCGCCTCGACTCGCTGCACGTAGAAGCTTCTCGAGCTAGCTTAGCTTAGCTTGTTAGCCACTCACAGAGACGCGCTTGTGGGCAGTTTGAGTGCAGAGTGCTGCGATTGCCGTGGGGAAATGTGTGCAAAGGGTGTGAAAGAAGAGTACGAGGAGAAGGTCGGGCGAATAAAAGAGGAGAGCGAGCATCCAAGGCAACGACCGGACGCTGTTTTCGAGGAGCCTCCAATTGAGTTCCAAGGTGCAGGTTTGCTCGCTTCTCTTTTCTCTCTTTTCATTTCTTAGCCACAACATTGCCGTGTTCGGAGCGCTCAATTCTAAATCTTCATGTGGAGAACACCCAATTGAACATATAATTCAGCCCGAGTTTCCTTTTGGCTGCAACACAAAGTAACATCGTCTCGTGCAACGTTGTACAGCGTGGCAACAGGCAAATACGGGATTGCTTAAAGCGCTCTTCAGTTTGGTTGTCAGTGTTGCACGCATTGGAACGCGTCAGTGTTCACATGTTATGTTGCCTTTAACCCCCCCCCTCCCCCAAAAAAAGAGAACTCTTTTAAAAGACTTGGAGTCCGCTGGTTCCTCAAGACTTTTCGAAACGTCACCGTGGTCATTTTCCAAACCACGAGAGGGTCAAGCACTATATTCCCGGAGAACAGGAGAACTGTAGACCATTCTGTTCAACAAAGGGCGTGTTCATTTTGATTTTTGATTGAAAGACTGCAATGCCTGCTATTCTTCTTCAAGGGTCATTGAAGGAGATTGAAAATGTTGCCAAAAACACGTGACATGTCCAAACCATAGCATCAAAGTCACGACATGAGTGAGACTCGAATGAGCAAAAGTCGACTTGAGCAAACCATGCGCCCTCGGTCTTCTTGTGCCCAGCAGACATCGGGGAGGAAGATCTTTGTCTCGGGCAGCGGGAGGCCGAGCTCCCCAACATGAAAGAAGAAGAGCAGGAGGAGGATGTCACCGCCTTTCCTTTGACCGTCATTGTGAAGAGTGAAGAAGGTGATGAAGACCACATTGGAGGGTCCCAATCAGACGCTCTATTGGCGCCACGCTCGGATAGTGATGACGCAACGTCACGCTCGCGGGACACTGATGACGGTGAACCCTCAAAAGGTGATGTGTCGTGTCACGCTGACAAAAAGCACGTGAAATGCTCGCAGTGTGACAAAACGTTTGACAGAAAGTCTCTGTTGATAAGGCACACCAGAACCCACACCGGAGAAAAACCATTTGCCTGCTCACTCTGCGGTAAAACGTTCTCTTTAAAGACAAATTTAACAATGCACACCAGAACACACACTGGGGAGAAACCCTTTGCCTGCTTCGTCTGCGGTAAAAGATTCGCAAAAAACACAAACTTAACAATTCACACGAGAACACACACCGGAGAAAAACCTTTTGCCTGCTCATTTTGTGGTAAAAGATTCACTCAGAAGGGCGATTTGACAATGCACACAAGAACGCATACCGGCGAAAAACCTTTTGGCTGCACAGTGTGCGGTAAACGATTCACCGAAAAGAAAAATTTAACCACCCACACTCGGACGCACACCGGTGAGAAACCTTTCAAATGCAGCGTGTGTGACAAAAGGTTTTACGTCAAGCGCGAGGTTAAGCGCCACAGGTGCGCCGGCGACAAGAGCGCCAGTCCTTGAAGCTGTGCAAGAAACTGAGGCTGCGCTCTGTGCTGCCAATCGCCGACCTTTCCCCGACACGTTTAGCACACGATGCCGTGGAATCTCTGTTTCTGAATGACACGGCTTTCGAACACGCTTTTTGGGAGGGGTTTGGAAATAGTTGTGATGCAGACGCGGGCAACGATTCTCTCGTGTGTGGCTCAGGCATTGCGTGTACAGTAATGCGACTGTCGTTTTGGGGTTTTATTTAAAAAACAAAAACACTGAACAGAATCCTTCCAAGGAAAGTGACAACGATGAGCGGTAGTGTCAAGTGGGAGGCCTACTTGCATTATTGTCAGAATAAAAAAGGAAAATGTTCTCTTTGCCTGCCATTAGATTTTTCAAAAGCGACTCGCTGTACTACGGTAATCCCTCGTTTATCGTGGTGAATGGGCACCAAAACCACCCGCGATAAACGAAAATCCGTGAAGTAGTGACCAATTAACATATACATAAAAAAAATTGCTCCACATGGGCCTTTGCGCTTCAGCAGAGCGAACTAACACACACACACACACACTAGCAGCATCGTAAAAAACACGTAGACACTGATTAAAGATCAAAGAGTAACCCACCGTGATAAGACAGAAAGAAGATGCACAGCCAATCAACATGTGACTCACTGTTGTTTTGCTGACTTTCACTGCTTCTCGCGGACCATTTGCGGAATTTATTTATTTTTTATGAATGTTTGAAAAAAATCCGTGATGCACCGACGCCGCGATAAACGAACCGCGAAATAGCGAGGGATTACTGTATTGCAAAAATCATGCTGTACGTGGGATTTGTAGTGTGCCCGTATTGGTTTTGTAGATGTTTGGTTCTCTTTTAGTAGGCTTACATTTGAAAAATAGGGGTGCATCGCTGACAGCGGGGATAGGCTCCAGCACGCCCCGCGATCCTTGTGAGGTGAAGTGCATCGGAAAACGGATGGATAGATGGGGTGCACCGATCAATCGGAATCGGTGCCGATTTCCTTCATTTTGGGGGATCGGTGATCGTCCGATCCCTTGAAATAAAAACACTCTCATGCCCCGATCTCAACCCCCATGCGCGCCGTACGTTTGGTGCCGGCCAGACTTCCGCAGACGTTCCTCGGCGTAAGTGCACGTGCGCCACAAAAGACTTCCTCCTGATTCGCACCGAAGCCTCGGCAGTCGGCGGAGTACTCCTTTTTTTGAATCTTTATTCAGCAAATCACATTTCAAGTCACAGTAAACAAAACGAACAAGTTATGAACAGAAGTTATGAACAGAAAGAAGAGCCAGGGGATCTGAAATAAAATTAATAAGTAAATAAAGAGCATACATAACCAGAGTCTGAACCGCTTTCTTGTTTTTGGAGTCCATAATAGAGTTCAGGTACTGCTTAGTTTTTGCTTCAAAGATTCAGAAAAGTGGTTCTGAACGTCCACATTTCGATTTGTGGATATGGAATTGAGCTGGAATCATTATTAAATTGATCATAAAGACTTGTTTAGACTTTTTTTCATTGTTATTGAAGAAGCCAAACAGTGTATTTTTCCATTGAAGCCTTAAGTCAGAGTCTCTATGATCAATCAGAAATCGGCAAATAGCTTTCCAAAATGTTCCCTACGTTCCTGGAGGAAATCTCTGTGGCGGGCCAATTCGTCTCGGTTCACCTGACGATCGGGGCCCAGGTCGAGTGCAAGGCGTGTCAAAGGAACAAAAAGAAGACGACCGCGGCGAGGAACTTTGCCGAGCAAAAGAGGACGTCGAGCGACGAGGTCCACGAGTGGATGCCGATTTCAACGAGCCTCAAGATGCGTTACGCACCGCGGGTGTGTTCGGTCGGGAGTGTCGAGCCAGTCGTTGCGGTTCCGGCCAATCGCAGCAACGGTCTTGCGCATTTGGCCCAGAGGTGAGCCGTCGTCCGCTCTGTCGCCACCTCAACTCCGCCCACTTTGGAGCTCGCAGGCGTCGCCCCCTGAAGGAAAACTCACTCAACGCGGGGAGCCTCGAGCGGCTCAATGGCGAGAAAAAAAGAAACCGCTCTTTCGGGAGATGAAGTTTCTCCGCTTTTCATATCAATCACGTATAGTAGAGGGGTTTGGCGCAACCAATTTCCACACATCCATATCGATATAAAATGATAGCCTCTAGTCAAATAAAGACAAAAAGAAGGAAGACGACAATGAAGATAATGCTGCAATTCTGTCCTGGCATGCGGGCAAGAAAAGCAACAATCCTGATTCCCTTTCAGCCGTTTATTCGTCTGCATTCTCTCAGACACAATGTAGCCTGCCTACGGCACAAGTGCATGGAGTCGCATCGGTATCACGCGCACACTTTTCCATCACAGCAGCCCGACTCAACATTTCTTCGCTTGATTTGATACGCGTGAGACATTGGATGGCGTGGATCCTTTTCTTCAAGCGTTTTAGCCACCATTGGCAATTGTTGACACCGACCGGACGGCGGAAAGCTTGAAGAAGGTACCCCGAACTCGTCATTCCACACATCAACAGACTGCCGAACGCCAAAGACAATCATCGAGATAATCCGAGAAACATCCAGGAGCGTCTTTTCTATTGGGAAAATGCGAGACCCCCGCTGATATTGACATTTGCCGTCAAAAGAGGGGCGGACTTGGATTGGCTTTGGTTGCAGCTGAGGCGCCGCCGGTGGCTGGCTGAAAGTGACGCAAGTTTCCCAAGTGTCGGCAGGCGGGCATGTCACAGCCTTCTCGACTTACTGCGTGTGTGTTCTCGTGTGGCTCGTCAAATCATCTCTGCGAGTAAAGATTTGGCCACAAATTGAGCAGGTGAAGGGCTTCTCACCAGTATGTATTTTGGTGTGGATGGTCAAATGTCCCTTGTAAGAGAAACTGTTGCCGCAAACGGCGCAGGCGTAAGGTTTCTCGCCAGTGTGCGTTTTTAAGTGTTCTCTCAAATCTTTGTTTTCAGAGAAACTCTGACCACAGATTGCGCACGCGTACGGTCTCTCACCGGTGTGAGTCCTCGTATGCACGGTCAGTTGACTTTTATGGGAGAAGCTTTGAGCGCACAGAGAGCAGCCAAAAGGTTTCTCTCCCGTATGTGTTCTGGAGTGTATGGTTAAGTTTCCTTTCAGAGAGAATCTCTGACCACAGTCCGAGCAGGAAAAAGGTTTCTCCCCACTGTGGATTCTGGTGTGATTTCTTAAGTCTCGCTTGACGGAGAATCGTTGGCCGCAAACTGAGCAGGCAAAAGGTTTCTCGCCGGTGTGCGTGATGGTGTGTTTTGTCAAATGACTCTTATACGCGAACCTCTGACTGCAAACCGAGCAGGCAAAATGTTTCTCACCGGTGTGTATTCTCATGTGGCGTTTCAAAACCCAGCGGTCCGCAAACGTTTTCCCACACTGACGGCATTTACAGCGCTTGCTGTCAGTATGAAATGCCGTCGCAGCTTCATCAGATTCATCGTTGTCGTCGTCATCGGAGTGTGACGTCGCGGGGTCGCTATCTGATAATGGAGCGAGGAGGCCGCCTGCTTGTGATGTGCCATCACCTTCTGCTGTCCCCCGTTGATTTGAGCTCCCGCCGCCGCTGAGAAGCGCCGCCGCCTTGCTCTCCCAACGTTGACCTTCATCGTCACCATCTTCGCGCTTCAAAGGAGCAAAGGTCACGGGCCACCCTGTGAGATCCCCCTCTTCCTCTTTTAGGTGTAGGGGCTCTTCATCCTGCTCCTCTTTCATGCCAGGAGACCGCAGCTGCGCTTCCCCTTGATTGCGGGGAGCCTCTTCCTCCTCTGCTTCAGATGAGCAGAAGAACAAGGTCAAGACCTCTTGGAAATCCCAGCGCGCATCAAAACAGAAGCGGTCACAGTCATTGAGCTCAGGCTAACTTTGTCAAATCAGGACTAAACAGCGTGCGGGAACATGCGTCGAGTGAAGCGGAAAGAAGACGGAGAGATGTCCGGGAAGAAAATATTCTTGTTGCTGAGGTTTTATTTGCTGATTCGTATCGCCATTTTTCACGAGACACTCTCCGTTGATGACAGAACAAATGTGCAGTATTTGGGTGCCGCTGAGCCACCAATGAAGGAGGCAAGATTTTTCACAAGGCCAGTGGGAGCGTCATTTTATCGACTACCAATTTTATGATACGAGCGGTCTGAGCACTTTTCTGTTTTCCTTTTCAGACCCCGACCAACCTACTCGAGTGTAAGACTCATTTTTTCCTTCGTTGCAATTGTTGAATTTCATGATGACCGATGAAACATTTTTTTTCTCACTTTTTTAACCTCTCACAACGGAGGATTTTTTTTTAGCTCTACTTATTCTGAGTCAGGACCGTCCAAAAAAATAAAAAAAAAGGAGGCCGTTCGTAATAACGGCATGCCGTTCGTGAATACATCCGTTTGGAAGCGATTCTTGCATTGCTTTTCATCTTTGCATTCGACTAATAGTGTTTGATGTTTCAACATGATGTCATTCTCGATCATGTCTGTAACCGTCACGGCGCATTGTGACGACCGCATGACGGAAGCCCGATTTGAAGAAAATGGCGAATCCCGATCTTTTTTTTCCACAATCGTTCCCGGAGTGTGACATGATGTCATCACTGTTTGTTGATCATGAAGCGAAGTGCACGTCGGCCCTCCTTCACCTTCTTCACTCTTGACGACGATGCCAGTCGACGGAAACGCTGTGATATCCTCCTGCGGCTGGCCTTCCTCAATTTGAGGGCGATCTGACTCCCGCCGCTCAAAATGAAGATCCTCTTCCGTGCAGTCTGCCGGACACAAGCACACACGGTTTGCTCAAGTGCAACTTCGACGAGCGAGGCCCACGTTTAGCAAGGCGGATAGGATGTAAAGTTTGACCTCTGCACAGTGAGCGAATTGAGCACAAAGTCAATTCTTACAAAATATTTAACCGCTGTGATGGCTAAATGTCTGAGACCCAATTTTTTGCCATTTTAGACTTACTCGGAACGTCTTTTTCTTTCGACTTTTTCTAGTTATGGGTCGCTGCCAAAAGGCAAGGCGCTGGGATACCGAAGGTGAGGAAAAAAACGACGCTGACAACGATCATGATTAAAAACACAAAATCCAGGACTACCGTGAAGCAACGTAACGCGTGTAAACAATTGCGAGTGCGAAGTGAAGCAACCTTTTCCGCGGGGCTCCACTCGAGACTTCTTGCAGACGGCGTCCAGTCGTTGTTGACCTCGTCGCTCGCTCGCTTTCGGTGCACAGACTTCCTCCTCGTACTCTTCTTCTTTCACGCGTTTCGCACACATTTTCACACGAGAGGGAACAAGGTTCGACACTCGAACTTGAACTTTGCGTTGCTAACTAGCGTGTGTCTTTGTTAGCTGCCAGCGAGCTAAGCTAAGTCGTCAGAAGTTCCGACGTGCACTTTAGGGGACTTTAACCGGACAGAAATATGAAAGTATGAATAATGGATGTTTCTCTCTCTATATATATCTTGTAATGTAGCGATGGGCGTCCTGCGTTGGGTTTGAAGTAGGTTCCAAACTGTGCTGGTAGGAACTTCAAAACACGAAAGTCACGTCATCAAAACGCGATGACTTCCCGTAACCTTTAGCGTAACATCCGGTCGTGGAACACCTTGCCCTGGGCATGGCTGCCATCTAGTGGAGAGAGCGGCACACAGCACGTGCCCAACTTTACGGTACAACTCGTCACGATCACGTGCCCGAGGAGAACTATTCGCCAATTCAAGTGTTTCACGATGCGCGACCTTCTTTTATGTTCTTATGTTGTACTCCTTAGAGCTAAACACACGAGTTTCCCTCCCGCATCGCTTCACACACGTGGTTTGTCTAAGTGGGCTTGCCGTACTTCGCCCCGCTGTCTCCGCCGCGGTGCTTTTGTGGCGTGCAGTTCGGGTAACTAAACGCACTTCATTCAACGAGTTCCTAAAAACTGCTTAAGGCGCCCAAGCGTTGAGTGGACTAAAATATCATTCGGTGAATATTTGTGCCTGGATAAACTCGCCCGAGGGCACATTGAAGCTTCTCGGTCTAACTTAGCTTAGCTTACTAGCCGCTAACGGAGTCACGCGCTCGTTCGCGTCGAGACCCGAACGGAAGATTGCGTGTGAGTGGAAAGACTCGGGCTCGTCGTGCCAACATGTGTGATAAAAGTGTGAAAGACGAAGAGTTCGAGGAGGAACCTTGCGGACCAAAAGAGGGAGACGAGCGACAACGTCCACGACTGGACGCGCCTTGCAAAAAGCCTCGAGTTGGCTTCCACGGAAAAGGTTTCTCCCCTTCGCAATTTCACTTGCTTACTTTTGTTTTCATCGGAATGACCGACAGATTGTGCCCTTTGCTCCTTTAGTACAACAATCTGTATGACAGGGGGACTTTGATGTACAAGTTGGACCCATTCCGTGATCAAGGCACTAGCTCAATGATACCTAGAGCCACTCAACCTCTTTTTATTCGTTGAAACGAAAACCGACTCGATTGTTTTTTTTTTTTATTTTTGCGTCAATAACGCAAACAAAAAAGCACCGCATCGTATAACAAGAAGATACAAACATAGCATTCTTGTACGTATTGTTGCGTTCGATTGCGTGCCTTCAAGGGGCGTGGCCTCACGAGTAACACGACAAGGTGGGGTCAACGCCAGCTCACTTCTAGGCATGCCCGCTGTGTGCTTGTCAAGAACCGCGCCGGGCAAACGCACTTCAGAACGACACGCCCATTTGACAAAGTGCCCCTGGTGTTGAAAACAGACACCACGGAACGGAAATGCCTTGTGCCACAGGCTATGTTGACGCCTAATCCGCGACAAGACGTTTGAAAAGCTGGCAGTGTGACGTCACGACTGAGGGTTCTATTTGAGGGAAACTCTTCTTCCCCACATTCGCCACACGTAATGACAAGCAAGGATCGGTACTTGGAATCGGCAGGCAGTGAAAATATCACAATCTACTAGGGGGGCATCGATTTTTTTAAAATTCAATTTGAAAATGAAGTAGTGTAGTTGACATTCCTGTTAAAATGCAATGTTTTTGTGATGGAAAGAAAAAAAAGAAAAGAAACCAGGGCTTAATTGCAACACTTGGTTCTTTCAGGTAAGAGTCGTCGTGGCAGTTCTTTGTCAACGAGTTTTGCAAAGTTTTTTCTTCTTTGCCAGGACTGGTAACAAAAAAGAAAAGTTTTTTTCCCCCAAAATCATTCAGCAGACTCGTTTCTTTCATGACTTTGTGTGTTCGTTGAAGCTAACATTTATTTAGAAATGATTTATCTTTTGGTTCAACAAAGGCTCTCTTATTTCAAAATTTGCGAAGCTCATTTCCAACCTTCAAGTCATGACATGAGACTGATCAAAGCATGACGTGACCAAACGTTGTGTTCTTGTCATCTTGTATTCTGTAGACGTCACCGAAGATCTCCGCCCCGAGCAGCAGGAGACGATCACTTCCCACGTGAAAGAGGAAGAGGAACCAGAGCCGCCACACTTTAAAGAGGAAGAGCAGGAGGACGACATCAGCAAGTTTCCATTGACTTGCGTCGCCGTGAAGATTGAAGAGGACGAAGGTCAGAGTGAGGAGAAGGAAGGGGCGAAGCCTTCAGGCAGCAGCAAGTCACAACTGCCAAGAGCAGAAGGTCACGGAGACCACTGTGGAGGAGAGCCGTCACGCAGCCCCTTAGCTCCACTCTCGGACGGCGATGACGTAACGTTGCACTCTTCGGACACCGATGACGATGATGAACACTCTCTTGTTGGCATGGCGTTTCACACTGACAAAAAGTACGCAAAATGCTCTCAGTGTGACAAATTTTTCTACAGGTCGTCCCTGAAAAGACACTCGAGAACGCACACGGGAGAAAAACCCTTTGCCTGCTCCGTTTGCGGTAAAACATTCTCGAGGAAGGGGGATTTGGGAACACACCAAAGAACGCACACGGGGGAGAAACCATTTGCCTGCTTATTTTGTGGACGCCGATTCACTCAGAGTAACACTTTGACCGCGCACATGAGAACGCACACGGGTGGCAGACCTTTTGCATGTTCGCTTTGTGACAAAAGATTCACTCAGAGGGCAAATTTGATCGCGCACACAAGAACGCACACCGGCGAACAACCCTTTGCCTGTTTAGTTTGCGGTCAAAGGTTCTCCATCAAGGCAAATTTAACAACGCACACCAGAACGCACACTGGAGAGAAACCTTTTGGTTGCTCAGTTTGTGGGCAAAAATTCTCTGTCAAGAGAAATTTAACAAGACACGCAAGAAGACACGCGGGTGAGAAACCAGTCAGTTGCAGTGTGTGATGAAGGAGATTCTGTGCAAGGGGCGGAGTCACAAGACTGCTCGTGCACATCGGTGATCATCAGAAAAGCTACTTTTGGTTTCTTTACTTTTCTCTTGAACGTTTCAAAAGTCACGTAGTCTTTTGTTCGTAAATATGTCTCATTGTCAATGTACTTTTTTGGGGGTGTGGGGGGGGCGGTAATTTTAATAAGCCAAGTCAGTTCTCTTAGCTTTGCCTCTGAATGTCTTCGGCTGTGCAGTTTGTCACTGCTTGAAGGAGATGTGCTTTTGCTGGTGTGAAGCACACTCAGTTGCTTCGTGAGCGGCGTCAGCAAAGCTGTGGAATAAAGACAATGAACTGACTCCCCCAGTTTTCTTTCTCCCAAATGACCAATCCGGGAAGTTGCTCTGTCGAGCATGTTGCCCAAAGAAATCACTCTCTTGCCTTGAGCCGCACGTGAAGTTAGGTGCCGTCCAAAATGTAGATTAGGGAACGCCTCCCAAAAGCTTTCCTCCTACTGTAGAGAGACTCGACCGATGTTCAACGGCCTTTATTATTCACACGTCCATCGCTGATGAGCGATGGACGGGGGGTGAAAAACGGGGCGAAAAATACACGATTGCACCATGTCCAACATGCACAGATGCACGGCAATAACCAAACGCACATTCGTCAGGGCCACATACCGTTTCACCCTCACCATTGGAATTTGGGACTGCAGTAGTTTGGAAAAAAAAAATCTAGATCTTGCCGTTTGCACCTCACACTTTCGTCCCTTTCCTCAAACTAACGAGCGGAACTCCTGAGCGAAAGGAAGCCACTCCCTGCCACTCAATGCAATCCTCAAACATAACAGCAGAGGGCACCGTTAGCCCAACTAAATGGAGAAAGCGCAAGCGCATTCCGAGGCAGCGGCACCGCTCACAACATCCTCAAGTACGCTTAGCAACCGTTTATCGCCAATTAGTTCAAAGACGCCACTTCGCTGAATAAAGTGCTCCCATGTCAATGATGTCGTCCAACTGTGGGCGGGGACTGTCGGTGTGCAGCTCCTCCTTCGAGTGGCTGACGCGGGCGTGACTCACGTGCTGCCCTCAATGAGCACGCGCATTCCAATTGAATTCAATTTCAGGAAAATATCTTTGGATTTCGATGTTTTGTGCGTCATGTCTTTTAATTGTGTAAATGTTATGAGGGACCTTTGAGTGAATGTTACTCTTGTATGACAGTTTCTTCAGTGTAGGAATACATTGTGTAGTATTTACACCATTATTTTGAGTTATCATCAAAACCCAGAACGTACATGTCGATCTTATTAACATTTTGTCGATGTCATTGACTCCACCCAAAAATTCATTTTTACAGTCCATTATGACAATCCTTCAAACAACACGCGGGGTGTCCTATTTTCATCCTCATCTGTCAGAACTGCTGACTGGGACGCAGGAAACGCCAGGGCGGGCGTGACTTCGAAGCTCTCGCCCGAACGCTCACCGACGTGGCAACGGGCGGAGAGAGGCGGACGCTTTTCTTGCTCGGTCGCTCGCTTCTCTTTTGGGAGGGCGTCCAATGCCTGCCTTGGAATGAAGACGAAGGAAAGCTTTTCCAGTGAAGGCTGGTTGACCGCTTTCCCAACGCGTCTTCTGCGTCATTGGCTTTGCCCCTCCCCTTTCCTCTCCCGATCTACTTCCGGGCACCGTTTGGGATGGAACCGCTCGGCTACGCTAAATACACCCCCCCCCAGCCCCGGAATTTGTGACGAACGTACCAAAACGTCGACGAGACGTCCGTAACGACTGAGCTCAAACATAATTCGTCAAATATTCTTGCCCGGCCGGGTAAACTTATCTCGCTGCAAGTCGGGGCTTCTCGGGCCCGGTTAGCTTAGCTCGGCGTAGCGTAGCGTCGCTTTAGCTCAGCAAACAAAGAGACGCGCTTGGTCTGTTCGCGAACTCAGCGGGCATCAGGCGTGAGTGGAAGGCGTCGTCGGCTCTCGCGTGAAAAATGTGCGCAAGGAGCGTGAAAAAGGAAGAGTATGAGGAGGAAATCTGTCGGAGCGAAGAGGCCGAGCCACAAGGTCGTCGTCAACAAGGGCTTGCGCTCCGCGGGGCAGGTTCGCTCATTTCTTCCTCTCTCGTCTCAATTCGTAGGCGGCCTCGCGTGTTGAATGCGACGTACTTTTGCCCTCATGTCTTATTTCGCCGTGAGCGGCAACTCGATTGGAGCCCACGTCAGATTCGCAGGGCCCGGGGCTCTCCTTTTGTCGGGATTCGCTCGCCGGGAGGCTTCAATGGCGATGGCCAGGCCACACCCGTTCTGCGCGTGCTGTCTTGCCGTGAATGCGCCTTGACTTAGCTGTTTAATTTGCCGGCGTCTAACCAGAAGGGCAACATGAACGTCTTGTAACTTGGGAGCGTGGCGAATTTGTTCAGATCAGCGGGCACGGGAGCCGATTTCGCTCCCAAAGCATTGGGGGGGAGGGGGCCCCCCCCCCTCCCCGTAAACCTGGCTCGTGATACACCGCGTCAAAGTCATAATCTGAGCTCGGAAGTTTGACCTGGCCCATCTCTGTTTTTGTCCGCCAGACGTCGGGGAAGAAGATCCTCGGCAGCAGGAGCCCGAGCAGCTGAACGCGAAAGAGGAGGAGGAGCCCGAGTTGCTGCACTTCAAAGAGGAAGGGGAGCCCGCCCGCATCAAAAAGGAAGAGCGGGAGGATGAAGATGCTGACGGAGAAGCCGCAGGACCACCGACGGACGGCCTCATCGCGCCGCTATCTGATGACAATGACGACGACGACGAGGATGAGGAAGACCCCCAAGGTGACACGACATGCCACGGCGACGGAAGATGTTTTCGATGCGCTCACTGCGGCCAAACCTTTTCCAGCAAGGCGCTGTGGAGAGCACACGCCAGAACGCACCCTGACGAAAAACCTTTTGCCTGCTCAATTTGCGGCAAAAGATTCTCCTTTAAGTCCGCTTTACCGGCGCACGAGAGAACGCACACGGGCGAAAAACCTTTTGCCTGCTCGGTTTGTGGTCGCAGCTTTTCCGTCAAGTCCAATTTGACCAAGCACTCCGTCGTGCACACCGGGGAGAAACCTTTCGCCTGCTTGCTGTGCGGCAAACGATTTACCGCCAAGGACAGCTTAATTCGGCACAGTCACGCGAAAACACACACCGGCGAAAAGCCCTTTGTCTGCTCGTTCTGCGGCAAAAGATTCTCTTTCAAGTCAAATTTGTCAAGACACGCCAAAGAACACACCGAGGAGAAACGTTTTGCCTGCTCACATTGTGACCGAAGATTCACCGATGAGAAACACTTGACTTCGCACATCCGAATACACACCGGAGATAAACCTTTTGTCTGCTCGCTCTGCGGTCAAAGCTTCTCCGTCAAGGCGAATTTGGCGAGCCACTTGCTGCGACACGCCGGGGAGAAGCCCTTCGCCTGCTCAGTTTGCGGCAAGACCTTCACCGAAAAGAAAGGCTTAGACTCGCACGCGCGCATGCACAGCGGGGAGAGACCTTTTGTCTGCTCGGTCTGCGGTCAGAGCTTCTCTCTCAAGTCCATCCTGAACAAGCACGCGCTCAGGCACGCGGAAAACAAGCCTTTTGCCTGCTCGGTGTGCGGTCAAACATTTATCGAAAAGAAAAACTTGAAGGCGCACAGCAGCACGCACAGCGGGGAGAAGCCTTTTGCCTGCTCGCTGTGTGGCAAGAGATTCACTCGCAAGGCCACTTTGGTGCCGCACGCGAGGATCCACAGCGGCGAGAAGCCCTTCCGCTGCAGCGGCTGCGACCAAAGCTTCTCCCGTCAGGGCCAGATCAAGTCGCATCGCTGCGCCGGCCGCGACGGCCACCTGGAGGCCGGGGCCTAAGCCGCGGCTCGGATCTCTCTCGGCCCGCGTCTTCCGATGCGCCAAGTGACGTCATTGCAATCGCGCTTGCCGATTGTTCGGGGGCCCCGCGTTCTTTTACTCTCAATCGTGGTTGTTTGTGTTGTGACATTCATCGGGGGTCCCTCCTCCTCGTGTGTCCTTGAGATGTCCGACGCCGTGATCGGGCATCGAAGGCGCTTGAGGGCGAGGGACGCGGTGGACTTTTCTCGCTGGCCTCCACGCCGCCCGTTTTGTTTGTGTCGCGGAAGTCCGGCACGAGCCGTTCCCCCGC
>CAAKHF010011596.1:0-19080 GCA_901007745.1 Hippocampus kuda
TATCTCCCACACACACACACACACACACACACACACACACACACACACACACACACACACACACACACACACACACATTTCAACCTCAATGCTTGAAGTGCCCGCGACCCTAGTGAGGATAAAGCGGTTCGGAAGATGAATGAATGAATGAATGCTTGAAGTGTAGAAAACAAACAAGTAAACACAAAGGGTCTTTATAAGACGCCCACATGTATAAGTGTGCGCTCACTAAATAAGCGTGCAGACATTTGTTATTCCATCAAACGCGCAGACACACCTTGCTGCTTGTTCACTCCCCTAAAAGTGGGAATCACACGTTGTTGCGCACCGGCCACAACATCAGTTCGTGTAGTTGGCCCTTAAGACGTTGAAGTTTACAAAAAAATTTTTAAAAAGAACTACACATGTATTTGAAGCAACCACACCGCTTTAATAAAGTCAGTTTACCTAATTTTGGTGCTTTTAAATGAAACTAGCACTGAAGAAGCTCAAAATTCATCACAGTATGTCCCATCAATACTTTAGAGGAGCAGATTATATTTCCACTTATTGGCCGTGCCTGGTTAAACTTTTCTCAGTGCATGTTAAAGCTTCCCCAGGTAAATTAGCTTAGCATTGCTTGTTCCATCGCTGTTGCTATACATCATCTTTGGCAAACTTAAGGGCCCTATTTTCATGCCCGCCGTGAGTACAGTGCAAAGTGCAGTCTAACTGTGCACAGGATGGAGTTTACTTTCTTTTGGTATTTTCCTAAACGGGCGCAGTTACAAATGGGCGTTTGCGCCGTTGCAGGAGTGAACACAGCTCACTTGATTCCCGGCCAATCAAAGCGGCTCTTCTCATTCCCATTAAAATTAGTACATGTGAGGCGCACGGTCTAAATAGTGGAAGCCCAACAGACTCGCTCACTGGAGTCCATGCAGCAGATCGGCGCACGCAAAGTATATTTATGAGGAAGTGCAAGACGATCTTGACTTGCAGATCATGTAGAGTTGACAGCTATAAAGTAGGCATTTGGAGACTGTTTCCAAACGCGATCATGTGTCTATGTGTGACAACAGATCCTGAAGTGTTATTTGTAGAGGTATGTTTATCACTGTTGGACATTTTCCCAGAAAAACATCTGAGGTGGGGATGCACTAATCGTCAGGCGAATAAATCCTAAAAAGATTTGGTAATGACAGCCCAATGTCCACCGTCCAGCATATTACAGAGTGCTCCCTATCATTCAATCTCTGGATTGCCTTTCCCTACTCGGGTCGCTGGTGTGCAGGAGCGTATCCCAGCTGACCCTGAACTGGCCGCCAGCCAATCGCACACACCACTGTATGTAACAATCAGTGTAATATGATGAAGGGAATTATACTCGGCTTCTGAGGAATCCAGAATTTGACAACCCAGCATTCAATGGTGCAGGTGTTCCTTTTATTGTTGCCCATTTTGAATCACTTTTTGGGCGATGGTCATCTGCTTGATGGAAAAAAAAAGCATCACAACCACCCTTTCCACCCTCAAAATAAATAAATAAATTCAGAATACCCTGCCCTTCCAGATGTATATCGCAGAGGAGATTGCAAGTACTTAAGAGCTGATAAAGAGGCGGAGGGGTTTTTTTTGGGGGGGGGAGCATTAAATTTTGGGAGATGGTGCAGGTTTTAGCCGAGGCCCATCAGCTCAGCAAGGGCAGCGGCCCATTTTGCCTTGAAGGGGATTAATAATGAATTAAGGCGCGCGCGCACACACACACACACACACACACACACACACACACACACACACACCCATCCCCCCCCAAAAAAAGATATTCATGCATGCTAATGCATCCATTATTTATAGTGTGAGTAGAGGCAAGCCATAGCGTTGGCCTCATGCAAGTGGGGGAAGGTGTGAGGGTCGATTGAGGCCTCTGCAAGCGCTGGAGCAGTTGGGGCAGTATGCTGGTGGGGGTCGAGGGGCCGGTATTGGGGTGCGGAGGTGGTGGTGGTTGGGGGATTCTCTGCCAGACAGGCAGCTCGTGCATCAGGAGAGGGCCGCCAAGTGTGGTAGGGGGAGGGGCGGATTAAACAAATAAATACATGATAAGAAATAATCATGGCAGGGAGCAGAGTGAAGACAAAGAGCCTAAAAGGGGGAATGCCGGATGGAAGGTGGGGGCTCACTAAGTCAGGATTCACTGTCTGAACTCGCCCGTTTTGGCCAAAGACTTTTAGAGATATGACTTGTTATGGTAAAGGGTTGGTGACTCCATCTAATCTATTGTAGTAAGATGTAGGCTGGGCCGAAGATGGTCAGATGGTAGTTTTGACATTTATGAAAGAGATTGCTTCATGATATTTTTGACTAAAAACAAGAATACGGTCGTTCTGCAAGTTTGTTTGTTTGTTTGTCTGTTTGTTTGTTTTACATGGCAACTGTTGTCAGTTTCATGGTGAAAATCAACAGTGGAGGGCCGCAGTCATGTTATGTTTCTGTTTATAACGCTTTAAAATGCCACTTCTGCATCGACCACAAACGGTTGATGCCAATATGGTTTATCTTAGTTTGTTGAATTGGAGAGTGACGGTAGAGGACTGGAAGTGTGGCAGAATCGATTGTAGATTAAGATTTTTTTACATTTGGCAAAAATTGTCCAAAATGACTCATACATCCAGATACTAAGTATACCTTGACATACGAGTGACACGCCTAACGCATTTCTCAAGATACGACCTGTAGTTCAACTAACTGTTGCTTTGGCTTGAGATAAGAGCGCTTTATGGTGGCAGAAAACCTGACTCAACTCATTTCACAACAAGCAGCAGATTGGCAAATAAAGAACAATTGTTCAAAGAGGCTTCAAGCTGTTTAATATCATCTACTGTATGTGGCAGTTATAAGGACTAACGCAACAGATGTTTGAACGCAAACAATCGAGCACATCATATTCCAGCATAATAACGATACTCACTGGCATATATTCTTTGTCCTCTGCAAAAAAATGGTTAATGTTTACGACCTGATTAAAAAGCTGAGACCTTCACAATGTACAGAAGCACATATTCGTATCAAATTAAGCAGTGCTCGACACATTTTTGCTTCAACTCAATTAACACTGCAAGGATCAAGTCTGTATGCCTGTGAGTTATCTGTTATATCGTCTGTCTTCATCTGTTGCGCCACCATTTGCTTTCAAATATCCATTACTTCAAGGTTTATGATAACATTGCAACACCAGGGCTATTCGTTAGCTGGTTTATGGCATTTTGCATTTTTTAGCATGTGTAAGACATCTCAGAATAGCACAATTAAAAGCTGCAAAAAAAAGACGATCATGACTCAGTCCCTGTTCAGTTGTCATATTTTCTGAAAATATTGATCAACGTGACCTGTTTAACCACCAAAAATGGAATTTAACTAAAACTTTGGCCAAGGTTCAGTGTGTCAAATTTTCCAGTCACACATGGCCTCGTATGACTGACATATACAGGAACAGTTTGGCTTTCCTTAAATCGTTTCCATGTTAAATGCACTCTTAAAAAAATGATAACTCCACAGCTTCAAGAGACAAATGTCACATGCAGAGATGAGGGGTCGGAGGAAGTGGCGCGTTCTTTTCATGTGCACAGCATGCGACATGTGCCAGGTATGCGACGGGCCAGGCAGCACTGAGGCGTGTCGGCTGATAAGATAAAGAGGTGGCACAAGCCAGATGACTTTCCCAGCCGACTGATCCCCGTATTAGCATAGATACACAGTCATCAACATGATGCCTCATCTCCATAGATATGATTGGGGGGCCATGCCACCACCACATCAGGGCTTGTCCAACGGGGGTCTCCACACCCCTGGTGGTCCGCCAGTTGGAGCAATGGGGGTCGGCAAAATAATTACATACATATGAGGAGCGGTGTGCCAATAGAACAAACATGATAAAAAAATTTTTTTTGAATGATTTCTCTCTACATGAGTTTTTGGGCCAATTAAAATCTGTCTGATCGAGGCGTATTGCCGAATTCTGAAATCCGTGAATGAAAAAAAAGATTGGGCAAAGGGGTTCGAATAAAAGGTTTATTTCAACAGGAATGGAGTCCTATTTTCTTAATAACAAAAGCTATTTTGATGAAAATATAAAGTGAGCTACAAGTGACCTAACTTAAAAGTACAACAGATATGAGCGGTTGTTCGTGTGATTTCTAATTTATTTTTGTGTACTGACTTGCCATTAAAAGTTTGAGATTCTAGCGCTGGAATATGGCAGTGAACTCAACTCATTTCATCACAAGCAGTAATTTGGCAGATGGGGCAAAAAAGGCTTCAGATCACTCCTGGTTGAAGCATACTGTCAAACTATTCATGAAACAGAGAGAATTACACGTTGCTAAATGTTAAACAGCCAAATAGCTTTGCCTTACTAAAGTCCACTTAGCTTAATGCAAACAAATGATTTAATGAAAAAGAAAAAGAAAAAAAAACACTGGGGATAATTCTCTGCCATCAAGGATTTGATGTCCAGGATACATTTAACCCTTTCATGCACCCTGTAACCTGACAACATGACAAGCTGTCCATTGTAGTAACCGCTGTCCCTGAAAGGGTTAAAGGCAGCAGGGTGCCTGTCTATAGAGAGCAATTTATGGACAGGACAAGTGTAATATGAATAAAAATAACCTTTTTTTTGGGCCTTAAAAATATCATTGAATTGTTGTAAAAATCTTCATTGTGGGCATCCTAATTGGATCATGCTGAGGCCACTCAGGCGCCATTGTTTGCTCCTCTTGCTCCTCGCGTGCATGAATCCACATCTGTGGGAGTTGTGGCCAATATCTGGGCTAAGAGATTATCAGTATGGCTTTGCAAAAAAACAGTTTGACTGGGATTTCCCACCCATTTCAAAGTGCTGCCCTTGGTATTATACCCGCAACTTGCCCCAGAAGTAAATCCCCTAATATGATGGAACTATGAGCGGATCACATCGTGTTACATGAGCTGCTGTGCTGCAGGTAATAGTCAGCCACCACCCAATTATAACGTTTGCCAACAAGAAGCACCACAGGCGAGACCACCCTGAAGTCAACGGTGAACTAAGCATTTTTGCATTGTGCAAGCATTGCAACCCCCAGAAAATACAACTAAAGGCACCTTGGTGTTTGTTTATTTCTTTTAACAATCACAAGTCAACCGCAAACAAGACAAGCCATAAAGATCGGAATGATGTCAAAACACCACCACATGAGTCACTATTTGATGTGCCACACATTGATTTTTTATTTGTCATTTTATGACAAATAAAGCAGCTTAATTATACATGCGACCACCACAATAAAAGCGCCAACATTAACAAGCAGCTTGTTAACATACAGGGCCTGCTTTGAAAGCATATTTTTTTAAACGCTTTCACTCAGCACTTGTCTTTTGTGGCCCATTAGCAACATTTAGAGCAATTATCCCCAAAAAAACTAACAGAGTGAACAAAAAAAACACTCCAATTAGGACACAGTTTTATTGTAATCCTGTACAAAATATGGAACTAAAAAAAACATTTTAAACAGATGTAACACATTCAGTAATCATCCCTTTGTGGTTGTTCTCAATCTCTTACTAGTAACAAATGTGAGACTAGCATAGAATATCACTGAAGAGACTAAACTTGGAAAAAAAATAACCGAGAGGGACTCTCTTGCAGTTCTCCACATGTGAGCTGCTTACTTGTCAATTTAGGTTTACTGTAAGTCCGACGTATAAAAGAGAATCAAACATTGTACATTTAGACACCAAATTGTTCAACTAAACCATATACCGGTAATTCCAACCTAAGTCTGTTAGCTTCATGCTAACATATTGTGTAAAACGCGACAAATGGGCTAACATAGATGTTACGTTAATATAGATAAACTTTCAATTTACTGCTACTTAAATGTGGAGAAGCAAAACACTGAAAAAGAACACACGACAGTACTTGCAAGCATCTATTTTTGCTGCTCTGTGGTTACAACAGATATTACGGGAGTCTCTTCTCTGCCTCTTCCACTACTTGCTGTTATCCTCTTGGCTAATTTTGTCTTGGTAATTCTGTCGCGATGTATTAGTTAATTTTGTTTTGTTAATCTACTGCTTTTCTAAAAATTGAAAACAAGATTTTTTAAATCATATTGTTATTTTTCTTCTTCTCTGATGCTGTATATCTTCTACTAGAGCTCAATGTAGCCATCACATTGTGGCACAACGTGATACGATACTAAAGGCACCAAAAAAAACAATTTCAGACAATTCTACAAGAACCCTTCCATACATTTTCTGGACCGCTCGGTGCGCTTTACTCTTGTTAAGAAGTTTTGTGGGCCCATTACAATCCTCATTATAGTCCTTTCTATGAAAGAAAAGCATTTTTTTTACCCACATCAAACATTGTCTCACCTGTATTTCTTATTAATGATCGAGTTGTTTAAAAAAATTATTTAAAAAAAAAACTTGATTGAGCGCGTACATTGAGGAAGATTATTTAAGGCTATCACCACCTACTGGCCCGGCATGTACATTACAACATTTTCATTCGTTTTTCTCAGGTTGGTGAGATCATAGATTGTTTTGACAATGTATCCATCCAGCCATCCATCTATCCTTTCATTTTCAACACCATTTATCCTGAAGAGGGTCGCGGGGAGTTGCTGGAGCCTTACCCCAGCTGACTTCGGGCGGAAGGCGGACTACACTCTGAACTGGTCACCAGTCAATCACAGGGCACGTATAGAGACAAACAACCAGTCACATGCCAATGCCACGCTGCCCTCACCCAAGTCCGGCCAGTGTACCACAACACCATGAGCGACTTTGACAATGGATAAACAACTAAATGTTTGTGTTAGGTAGTTGTCATGTAAGCGGAGCCTAAGACAAAACTGGGCCATATATTGGGAGTTGCATCCCACAGCTGCCCGAGTGCAGCAGGAAAAGAATCTCCATTCCATCTTCCTGACCTGCCCCGGTTCGTCCAAAGAGGAAACTTTATCCCCTCGACTATGAGTCAACTCTCAACCTCTTCATGAAGCACCTTTGCTTGTGTTTCAAAGGCTTCCTGGTTTTCCATTACTGGCCAAACACGGCACAGCTGTACACAAAGTGGTCACTCTCGCCGTGAGTCGATGCCGGCAGAGGGAGATCAAGCACCCCCCTGGCAAAGGCAAACATGCACTTAAAAGTGGGGTGAACCTTCTGGATGCCACAAGTGTTGTTGCTCACCACAAAAGAAAGAATGCCGGCACGCGTGTATCACACAAAAGTGAGACCATTCGTAGGCCTGACGGTCAAAAGCCAAGAGGCCTCTTGGAAGGCTGCTCAGGGCAGGCAGGGTGTCCATTTGCCGCCCGTCGTCCATTCTTTCGTAGCCCGCTAACACTTTACATTGGTACCTTCAATTACAAGTGCTCCAAATTTTTGGAGGGAGGACCTGTCGCTTGGTCATGTTTTTATGCTTTGCATTATCGGCAAATATTTAAAACGCAAAGGAGTTTCACGCACGCAACTGCAAGCACACAACATAGGCAGTTTAGCAGAACTACGGAAAAATGGTCTTCAAAAAATAGACCATATATCCTTCAAGTCTTGATTAAAAGGAAAAAAACGTTAACTGACAAGCCGCTACATTTGTCATTAAAAAAAAAAAGGCGCTAACTTTAGACTAACACACAATGCAAAACACAACACACAGGTTGAGCCAAACTAGCATCAATATTGCTGTGCGAACCTGCCACTTGAACAAAAATGGTACAGCAACACATGCAGACAGCATCTAATAAGCACAGCCATTTATTCTTTCTGCTCTGTGATGTTACTGCAGCATAGTTGCCATGTTCTTTGGGTTTCATGACCAAATCTACATTATGTATGTATGTATGCATGTACACTACTGCTCCCTAGTGTACAATGTGCACACAGGAGAAGGAGCAGCATAATTTGGATTAAATTGAAGCATGACCTCATGATTTTTTTTTTTTTTTACCTTTTATTTAATTGTTTTTACAGCATGTTTTTATACAACACAATACTGTCAAGTGCTATTTTTTCTTAAGAAAGTCAAATTGGCTCTAGCAATCATTTCTGTGGGCGGCCCTCGGCAGAACATGTTTGCACACCCCGACTTGCGTCAGAGCGGCAAAATATTTCATAGGCTTTCATTCTTTAAGACAAGCATATGGACGTCATAGCAGTGGTCACTCTTGGGCGATGCAAAGGAAAATCCACAAAACACCCGCCTCGAGGAAATCCCATCAAGCTGGATTGACTGGGGGCCTATGTTAAGCAAATGACCAAAGAAATTGTTACCTAGTGAATCCATTACCTCTTCACCGCAGCCCATTGTCTTTGGGGTTACCGTTTAAAAGACACGCGCTTTGCCTTGGAATGAGCTAACTTAATTACAATGGCAAATGGCAGCTCTCCTTAACATGTCAATGGTGCTTGGCCCGCATGCATAATTCTGCGGCGTTATTGTGGTGGCCGCTGCGATTTTCACTGACAAAACCAGGGAAACCGCAGGCACGACAGCCTATTGTCATGGGCGCATCCATCTGGATCAAGGCCATTAGAGGATATTTGCACTTCCTCTGTGGCTCCTGGCTCTTTTTTTTTCCCATGGTTTTGTTTTTTTTGACATGCAGCAGAAGGAACAGGCCCGACTCATCAGTAGTAGGCCAATTGAGGTGCAGATTGACCAGAGGGACAGTGTGGAAAGGGGCAGCGCTCCTGTCAAATGCAGTGATGGACACCCACGTGGGGGCGGATAGCTGGCTGGCCTGCAGTTTCGGGGGGCCGGCTGCAATTGATGGGACGTGGCGGGGGAGGCACCCTGCTTTGCCGTCTTTTGTGCCAAGAGATTTCGGAGGATGTATCGCAATGTTGGAGGATCTTTGGTTTCAGCACACTTCTGATGTCAACTGCCTGCCATGTACACCTAAAACAACAACTTCTCATCTGCTTGCATACCTGAACTAGAAAACAAACTAAAAGTGCACCATTGACCTTTTCCTAATGTGTTTAAGCAATAGGGCCACATTTTGGCATGTACAAAATGGGGTGCCATACAGGGAAGCATTTCTGGCCTTATTTCTGCTCCAGACTTCGTTTATTGACATCTTTTCATGCAACAAAAAGAGGATTTTGCATATTTTGAAAATTATAATCTAATTCTCATTATGAAAGGAAGTGATCTTGCCGGGAGTAAAAGTGATGCAATTTTTATTGACTTGGATAATGTAAGTTTTGTGTCGTTTTGTTCTCTGTTACCTTAATTATAGCCATTCTTTGCTCTGGTTATATTCAAATTGGGTTAACATTCCGAACATTTTAAAGAACCACACTACACTGCTTCCAAAGTTCAATTTGGATTTCTAATTTTATTATATTATTTTTATGATGGATATGTTGTGATTGGCAAGACGGGAGTCAAGGAGGAATAGAGTCAATAGATAACATGACGTGACTTTATCGGTAATTGTATACGTGTATGAAAAAAATGAAACATGGCAGCACAAACCGTCCCACATTCATCCTCTGAAATTTAAAATCAATATTCATCATATAACATGACAAAAAAAAAAAATAAAACATATTATACAAGCCAAGGATGCTGATTGTCAAATGTATTAACGTATGTAGATTGCTTCAGATGAGTTTTGCGTGTCAAAGTTGCCTATGAATTCGTTTTCGCTCATCAACCAATCAGTGGACGGAAAAATGCTGACATCAACAATGTCCACCTCAGTGGTCCTGTGAGGACAGATTTGAAATCGGATTTGTGACAGAAACAGTCCCACTGTCATATAGTTGACATGACATGAGCCACCACTACTGATTCTGAAGGCCCGGGGCAGATTCGATTGACATCAACATTTTTGACTGTCAGATACGCTTGAACGTATCTGAAAATATGTTCGAACGAACTTGTAGGCTTAACCCTTAAAAACTGCATGTACCAGTCAATACCCTGTGATATTATGGGGTGGGGGGGGGGGGGATGATCCGTTTTCAGCATCTAGCATACAAGTACGTTCAAAAGTATTTGCCAGTCCAATCAATTTACTCCACAATGGCAGTTGCGCACAAAATTTTAAAAAAGTCACTTGTTTGTCAAGCTGCCACTTGTATTAGAATTGTGGTTATACTTTATATATGTAGGTAAGCTGTATGCAGTATCTTCAAAAAGTCCCCTTTTGAGACCTATCCAGTAGAACCACTTGAGCTCCCAACACGTGGACGCCTTAGCTGTCAATCCAGACCTGCATGGATGTAACATATACGCTTGCCGCTGTGTGCTCAGCCCCCGGCCACTGTGTTGGAATGCTGACGGTGCCACCCCCACCCCGACATCAGTCTTCATTTGATTAAGACTGGAAGCTCAGAACTCCAAAGCAGACATGTGATGCTGAGGCGGGTGGGCTGACAAGAAGGCGCAGAGTTTGATAGGCAAAAAAAAAAAAGTTAAGGGATGCGGGTGAGTTACCTGTGGCCTGGGCTCCAACTGAGAGTAATTTGGAACAGACTGCTCCAAACTGCTCCCAAATGTGTTCATTAAGTTGCGATTGGACTGCGAGCGCAGGTGGGGAGGGCCTGCTCAGCCTGACGCTGAATAGTCCTGATTGTGCCCAGCATAAAACGCCATCTGTTTCAATGAGAGGCAGAGAGCGAGAGACTTACAAGGAGGAGGGCGCTACCCGTGAAGACTCATGTTTTATGATGTCGGGAGGTGGGGGGGATCTTGAAGCAAGGTATACGAATAAGAATTTTTAACATCTGAACCAGGGGCGGGCAAAGTATGACCACCCACGGCCTGCTACATTTTTTTAACTTGGCTTATGAATTTCATAATAGTAACATACGGTATATAATAACAATAACAACAATATAGATGCAATAATATGTAACACTGCATAGTTATATATTTAGTAATATTTACGAATTAAAGGTTAGGTTTAGCAATAAGTGGATTTTTTTCTGAAACGTCATGGCTGTGAATTACAACACATAGTGAAATTCATTTAGACAAACTTTTATAGGTGTAAAAACATCTCAAAACAAAAATGAAAGTGTGTCAAAAAACCGATGTGCATTAAAAAAAAAAGACTTGAAATCAATGTCAAAAATATGTTTAGGGATACAAAAAAAACATCTCAGATTAGAATTAGCTGTTCACCAGTGTAATAGTTAAAAACACTTTTTTTAATATAAATTAAAAGATATATATTTTTGACATTTTATATCATTGTCATGGCGTGGAAAAGCCCTGAGACAACAAAATGGGGTATACTGTATTCCAGCCACCGCATGCATTAAGCATATTTTCACATGCAAGTTAAAATACAAAAAACAGAAGAAGAAAAAAATAACATGCTGGATGAAGTAGTATCTCTTTTTTCCAGGTCATAGTCATGGTATTTGATTGACAGTTGAAAGCTGAGCAAGGGCGTGGTTTCAGTGCATTCAGAGGAGAGAGTGGCTTGATTTTTTTTTCATGATTTTTAACCCTCATTTTATATTGATATATTGATTTTAATCATTCAGATTTGGAAGGATTTTAACACTTCTCCGTGATGTGACAAATGTATGTATTTACACACACTTTAAATGTGTTGGGAGCGAATGAGTATCATTTATGGTTTTCACCTATTGCAGATGCATTTTTATTTTATTTTATAAACTGGGGTTCACTTTCTTTGCAGAATATCAATTCTGTCAGTTTTGCCAAAGTTTTGTCAAAATTGTTTGGCTGATAGCATAATTGTCTGGGGGGGTTGTTTATTTATTTTTTTTACTGTCATAATATTGGGAAAAAAACTACCAATGTGCTAAATATGTTGTTTTCTGTTAGTGTCTGTTTAGCCATCTAGGTCATAGTTATCTGGAAAGGTTTCATCAAGGCAATTGGCCTCTGAATTAGTTGTAGTTTTTTTTCCTTGTCTTCTGAGAACATTAAAAATGACTTTGGCAATGATGTTATTAGGCAAGGCAAGCCAGCGTTATTTATCTGGCGCATTTCATACACAACGTAACTCAATGTGCTTCACATAGTTACCAAACAACATTTAAAGGCAAAAAACCCCAAAACCCAACAACATTTAAAGGTAAAATACAACATTTAAATGCAAACCAATTTCAGAGATTTTGAAAACGGAAGAATGCAAGTCATTTAAAAGCATTAGTAGAGACATAATAATTAAATTACATTGATAACATTAAAACACATCACCACTATTTTAAAAACATTTAAAGGATTTCAAAATAAAAATAAATAGGAAATAAAAAGTTTCTAAATTTACTAAACGACAGGACTGTGAAATAATTAAAACTGTTTAAAATCAAAAGGTATGGGGGTGGGGCAACGTTTTTAACCTGAATTTAAAAACATTCACTCAGGGGTGACTTCGTTTTGATTGGCAGCTTACTCCATTTGCATGCGGCATAACAGCCAATTGCTGCTTCACCGTGTTTACTTTGAACTCTGGGCTCCCCTGATTGACCCAAGGCTGCAGGCCTCAGAGCCCTCCTGGGTTTATATATTCAATTATCATTTTCTCAATGTATTCAAGTCCCAAACCGTTCAGGGATTCATAGACCTGAAGCAGAATATTAAAATGTATTATTTCATTATATAGGGCTACCAAAATGGTAATCAAAGTTCTTTTTACACCGCAACGCCTTATTTCCATGGGAAGCGAAAGAGAAGAAGGCCCACTAACGTCCGCTAGGCCGACTTTTGAAGTGTCTTTATCGGGCTTGGCAGCACGGTCTCTGCGTGTCCAAGCCCGCTCGCAATTGTCAAGCCTTTATGCTCGCCAAGGTGTGTCCAATGCGTCGGGGCTTTGTGCGGCGAGGGAGACGACACATCGCATTCTGTCTTGTGTCTTGAACGAGGGACGGCGAAGGGCGGGGGAAGTTGAGACTGTGAGGGATGTACAACAGAGGGCGGTGAAGGAAGGCGGGGTGTGCGAGGGGGTGGACAAAAGGAGAAAGTTGAAGAAAGAAGGCGGCGGATCTTCAAAGGCGGGACGCACAAAGGCTCTTAAAGCGTTACTTCATGCAGAGTTGTGCCAGATGTAATTGCGTGATTCCGGGAGAGCGCTCCACCCCTCGGACATCGGCCAGGGGACGAGGCCGAGGGAGGGAGGACGGGAGAGTTGCCTTCAATAAACAAACAACAGAGGGAAGGCCTTGGAATGTCACTCGTAATGGCCATCATGCAGCCAAAACTAGCAGACGCCATTAGAAAGCAACAAGGAGGATTCATAAGAAGACACAATTAAGCTGAGTGCATAGCAGGTGGAAAGCAGTTAGGGGAGGTATTCCATATTCTAGGTGTCCTGAATTGTTTCCTATGCATTTTCTCTTCACTGCTAAGACAGTTAAGTGCACTAATAGAATGACTAGGTTATGGCGTAGTGGAGCAATTTTGTCTTACTAGTAACATTTTTGGTACTACAGCCTAGTATGACGACTTGAGAAGTACTAGATGGTAACTAGTAGAATTGTATCAATTCACTAGCAGTACTGGTAGCACATACAGTAGCTATCAATTAGCGGACTGATTTGCCTCACTAATAACATGAAACGTAATCACCCGACGAGTGCGCCCAAGTTTTTATTCTAGGCAAGGCAAGTTTGTTTATAAAGCAATTCCATAGTGAGGACAAGCGGTTTGGAAAATGGGGTGGGGGGATAGGTGGTTTTATACACAAGGCAACTTAATGCGCTTCACGCTAGCAAAACCACAACACTTAAAAGCATGTACAAACAGAGTAGCTGAAGACATTCAAAGGCAAAGAGAACAAAAGTACCTTGTTTAAAAAAAATAAAATATTTAAATGCATCGACACCACTTATGCGTATTTACAAACAAAAGATTAAAAGCAAAGTGAAGAAATAAAAAGTAGCTTTCTAAAATTACACACAGTGAAATTGATTTTAAAAACTGCTTCAAATGTGAGGAGAAAAAAATTTTTTAACCTGTATTTGTACTTCTGTTGGTAACTTATTCCATTTGTGTGGTGCATAACAGCTAAATGCCACTTCATAATTTTTGCTTTGAAACCTGGGCTCCACTAATTGACCCATGTCTGCGATCAATTAATGTTTGCGAAATGTATTCAGGCCATTCAGCAATTTATAGACCAGAAGCAAAATTTTAAAAATCTATTCTCTACGATGCTGAAATATCTTACAAGTGATGAAAAAGAGCATACTAGTACACGTCCAATTCTGTGCACTCGCTGGATGTCCCGTGACTTGCATACTAGTTGACAATTGTGTGCTTTAGTACTACTGGTGACATATTTCTACCGGTTATCATCTAGTGCTTCACTCGTAGTGTGCAGACGAATGCACAATTTTGCCTCACTAGTAGGATACAGAATAAATGCTGAGGGCTCCCATCCTCTAGTCCCATCGACCCAACTCCTCCGCCCCCGCCGATCCGAGACAGGTGTTGAGTGTGCATTGTTAAACATGTTCTCCAGGCACAAGCGCTGCGTCTGTCGGGTACATTTGCTCAGCCGACTCGGCTTCCCAGCATGGGCCCGTGTTTGCCTTCAAGATGCCGAGCGGCGGTGGAAGCAGCGGAAGGGGCGGGGCCATCACTTTAGGGCCTGCAGATGGAGCTCCCATGGGAAGGCCACGCCCCGGTGTGTCGTGGGGAAGGCGATTGCGACAAATTGTGGCCTATTTATCTTTGCATCGGGCAGATTTGAGAGACGAGCGCTATATGGTGGCAGTGAACTCAACTCAAGTACCTTCACAATACAACACAACACACAAAATGCTGAATTGAACATATGTTGCATTGTTATTTTCCTTTTACCAACAAATATCACAGTACTCGTAGTCATATATTCTTTATCCTCTGCGTATAATGACTCGTATTAATGTCGCACTGAGCTGAGAGGAGTTGAGATATCTCAATTAACAGTTTATATGTTACTGCCTCCAGGTGCATAAGGCGAGTGAATGAGACAGAGCTGCAAAATGGCCATTCACCTAACGCAGCATAAAAACTGTCATTCTAATTTAAAGCTTAGCTTTCAGTCAGTATGTTTCACTTCAGCATACTTCCTTGGCACCAATTACATGTACTGGACTACTTTTATATTTAGACACCACTTTGTGAACACTAAACCATAAACACACTGTGCTAAAAACTTCAATGAATAATATAAATTGTAAATAAACTAGATCTAGTTTAAAAAAAATGGCTATCTTCAAAATCCCAAAATGAGTCCGTTTGATAAATTACAGAGCCTCTTGTTCAAATTAGACAAAATGAATGACAACCGAACTACTGAAGTGTTACAATAAATGAAATTACTTTTGAGGGGCAAAATAATATAAATGACAGTAAAAATACATAATATATGATATAAAATCTACTAAAGTACAACTCTTACATTTGCCCAACAAGGTCGCTGAGAAAGTTGTGTTTGTTTATGAATAATTAATTTTTAAAACGCTTGCCTCCATTTGTTGACTTGCACAATTAGAATGGCCGCTCATGGCGAAGTGAAACCAGAGCCGTGATTAAAGTAGGGAGGAAAGATTTCTTCTGTGTATCCAAGCGATATAAAATGATACCTTGCACAGCAGGGTCACCAAAGCTGGCAAATTATTCTTTGCATATCAATAATTAGGCCCATGTGGGACATGGAATAATTCAAAAACCTCTTTTCGATTATAGGGGTTATTTTTGATGGGCCAAACATAGGTTACTGCCTGTTTTTAAATCTAGAAAATTAATTAAAAGTACAGCAGAGTTGTTCTACATTATACTCTCAAGGGAGTCGTTATGCCACATACACTGTATATAAAAGGTCTACACACCCCTGTTTTTGTGATATTAACACTTTCGGGGACAGCGGTTACTACAGTGGACAGCTGTATCGTGTTATCAGGTTACCATTATTGGTGCGTGAAAGGGTTAATAAAATGAGACCTAGATTTTCCACCATTTATGTACACTAAAAGGTACTCGTATGCGCGAGTGCTCATGTGCGCCCTCATGTGCAGAAAAAATATTTCAGCCCATGTCTTTTATCTCTCCGCATGTACTATGAATTTATCCCACCGGTGCCATACATACATCTAAATGTAACATACAGTATTTGTGTGTGCATTTTTTCTCCATACGTGCGCTGTATGATGTCCACATGTAAGCGATCCCCATGCACACAGTACAAACACACCATTTCCCCGTCACGCCACAACAAGTGAGGGCAAGCAAGCGGGTGTCAGGGGTCACAGCAACCCAAGGGTACCTTGAGTCTCATCCCAAAACCTTGAAGACTTTTCAAAGCCCCCTCCGCTGCCCGACCCCTCATCAGAGAGGCCCCCCCACCCCCCCAACCAGCACCACCCTCCCATGCCTTCCCTCCCGCAGCACATATACACCACCCAACACTCATGTCCCCGGTATGAGAAGCTGGTGGGGGGCACCTTTCCTTTCCGTCATAGATTTCACAAAGGCTATTTTTTTTTCCTACTCATGTCGGCGTCAAAGCCGAGCTGGAGAAGGTTTCACCCCATGAGGGATCATTATTCCCGACCTCCGTGGCCTTGTTAGCTCGAGTTTGTGTATACACACACACACACACACACACACACACACAATTTCAAATATTCAACCACCTTTATTCAGACACAACAAACCACATCAAACTACAACATGGAAATAATGAGCGTCGTTATGCATCAATGGTCACATCCATATGCGTTATTTTTGCATCTGGCATTCATTGCATAAGAGTGTGACAGCGCCAAAGCCAAGTGACATGAAATGGGTCATGATTTTTGTACATCGAAAGCAGTAGTCAAATCTTTATTGCAGTAAATATTTGTACTAAAAATATATAAAAGGGCTGTTAGGTGACTCTAGCTATGCCATGTTATCATTGCGAACCCGCTCCCGTTTAGCTTTTCTTATTGATGCTACCCTGTGGCTCACACGTTGCATTCAGGAGCTTTTTACAAGTGTTTTCATTTTGTATTTGTAGGTTTGTTTGTCCTGTTCAATAAAAAAAATGAGAGCGCATCAGCAACTGCGTCTCTCCTTGCCTTCAGATGAGGGTTTTACAGTACCTTCATTGGTGCTTTTTTTTTTCTTCCACTTCACTTGAGTATCTGAAAGTCGGTCTTAACTCCAGTTTTGGCTCGCAACACAGACCAAAACAAATATTTTAGAAAAATGTCAAACAATCAAACGGGAAAACAGTATTTGCTTCTTTGTGACTTTGTTAAAGCTCATGTCAACTGGGGACTCCTTCCGCTGTATTTAGTAGCACTGATCTGTAAGGCAGACACCATTAGAGGCCAAGGGCACCCCTTTGGGTTTTGGACAGACACTCGACGTCGTATTACACGAGAAAGCTGACGGGAAACTTAAGGTGGCTCCGCTATCTGTGAGCAGATTACACTTTATCCGCGATGAAGGGCTGAAAAGAGGGAGAACGCGCTTCAGTCAAAGCAGCTAAACGGCGGCGAATTAAGATGTTGCCGCGTGGAAACGAGGCAGTTATGCATACATAACGTGTCGAGGCCGGGTGCCCCCCCGCTGGGCGCAGGCATGACAAAGCCCCTCTAACTGCAATACCTCGGGGACAGCTAATGATTAATTAGCTTGTGTCATTAAGTGAGGCAAATGTCAGCAGAGCTTCCTGGGGAAGCTGTCAAAGCATGTGGAGGATTGCGCAAGTTTACCCCCTCAGATACACGCTACTGAGGGGAGAACGAAGCGGGGAGTGCGCGAGGGGGTTGCAGGCTTTGGATGTTAAGGTGAACCCTGACATCTAGTGGCCAAATGTAAAACTACACAGAGGTTCAACATAATACCACACCAAATCGTAATGAATTATATTCCTGTATTATACAAATCTGTCCATATTGAGTATTGTCTGATCCCTGGTACACAAACTACAAAACGTATTTAATTCTATGTGATTTAATCTATGTCATTTGAAATAGATAAAACTTGCCTGAAATAATTTTTAAAACAAAAAAAACCTTAAATTTTCAATTTTCCAACATAAAGCTGTATCCATTTTGAGCCTCTCTGGTCCACTAAATGAAAAAAAATGTACATAATTTGATTTAATGTATACAAGAGTAGAGTATCCCTATCAATAATAGAATTTATTTTTTTAAAACATACTTATACATAGAGAAAATATTAATTATATTCTTGCAATGTACATCTAGTACAGTACCTACATAAACACACACACCATATTGAGTGTCTCTGATCCCTTGAAGTAATGAATCATTTATGTATATATTTCATTCATGATTTTTTTTTTCATTCAAAACAACTGTCACATTTCTAATACAAAACTCATCACTATACTGCATACGACAATGTGTCACTTCCAATATATATTTATGCGTCCTTGATCCTCAAAATAATAACGAATTTTAAAAAAAACATCTTAAATAACTCCCATCCCCCAACACACACACTACAATTAATTTGTATCAAACAAGCAGAAGGGTACTTTGCTTACCAAAGTGGCTTAGGTGTTCCCACTCAATCCGGCATCACTCCCAATTCAAGATAATGCCAAAGAAGCCAACTCAAACCGTGCGCACATACACTTTTATTGTGAGCGCTTACTTCCAGTTATTCAGCATCAAATCTTGGCCTGCTCTAAAAACCACAGCACGCGCAAGTGAGAAGGCCTTTGGCTTCAACCAGGGAGTGGCAGTTAAGCGCACGCGCACACACGCGCGCGCACACACACACACACACACACACACACACACACACACACACACACACACACACACACACACACACACCTTCCTATCTGTGTTAATTCACATCTGCAAACACACAAATGCTCACATAGACATATACCGTGTACAAAAGCACACCTGTCAGGGCCTTTCCACTATGTGAGCAAAAAGCAAAGAAGTCTAACCCCCACCTTTTATACACACACACACACACACACACACACACACACACACACACACACACTCTCTCTGTATGTGGTATCCCATGTCTGCTATATTAAAGCAAATCCATTCAGCTCCCGCTTTCCCATCTGAAATAAAGGAATGAGCAATTTTCACATT
>CAAKHF010011597.1:0-15393 GCA_901007745.1 Hippocampus kuda
CCTTCTGCAGAGGTCTGATAAAGTCAACCGCTGTCCTCTTTAGCTGTTTTAAAGATAGAGAATTGGTGATCGGCCACAAAATTCTGATTGCTGCACCCCCGAAAGTCAATCACGACTACTGTGCTAAATAGACCAGGGATCCCCAACCGCCGGTCCGCGGACCGGTACCGGTCCGCAGGGCATTTGGTACCGGGCAGCACAGAAAGAACTTGCCTTAATTCCGTTTTATTTATTTCGGAATACGAAAGATGTTTCATTTTGAAAAATGACCGGATTCTCCGTGACATCCGTCTGTGTCACGCTTGACTCACGTCAAGCCACGCTTCTCTGTCACGTGACCGATTACGCTAAAAACAACGCTGGAGGTCGCAAGATGAGTTTTAAAAAAAACGCTGGAGATCGCAAATGACGGCGGCCTTAAAAGTACGTTCGAGACAACTGGATTAAAGTTATGGCTGAATACTCTGAGATCGCTACAATAGCACTGTTGCTATTTCCGACATCCTACCTGTGTGAGGCGGGGGTTTCTGCAGCAACGGCGACTAAAACAAAATTACGAAGTAGACTGGACATAAACCACACACTTGAGGTGTCATTGTTTCCTGTTACCCCGAGATGGGACCGTCTAGTTGCAGAAAATCACGCTCGGGCTGTGGTGAGTCGTCATTTTCATGCACTTTGATTTGCGTTGTATCGTATTTTGAAGGCACTAAACATTACCATAGCGATCAGTGTTGCGGCCAGATTAGACGCTCCTTGTGTTTATTATTATATTTCGAAAACACCACAGTTTTCATGCAGCTCATATTATTTTGTTGTATTAATCCGCCACATCTTAAATGCCGGTCCCTGAAAATATTGTCTGACATAAACCGGTCCGTGGGGCAAAAAAGGTTGGGGACCCCTGAAATAGACGAATGAACTCCAGCCGGAAAAATCACGTGATGTTTACATCGCTCCGCATACGACACACCACTGTAAAACAGCTGTTTTGAAAAAGGTAGTGGCACATGTAAAACGGCATATCGGAATACTGTACACCACGTCACATGTAAACAGTTGACCAGAGATCTTCAGTCGGAATGATTAAAATTGGAATTCCAAAAAAGTCTTCATGTAATTCCGGCTACAGCGCAGCTGTTTAAGGCGCAATTGAGACCGAAAAGAAGAATCTTGGGTTGAGTTCCTCTGTTTTTTATTTGCCGAATCGCCAGTAAGGGATGACAGGGCCGCACGTCCAGCTGGCCATGATGTCACATCCCAAGAGTTATAGAGAGTTTATGGGATGCCACTGTGTAACTAGCTGCATTCGGCCTTGTTTGGAAGGGGAAACAGTGCCTCCCGATTTTTCAGGTAAATCATTTTGAAAGAAAATTATCTGCCGTCTGGTGGCCATGGTAGAATGTGGAGACCCGCAGCTATTAATACGAAGTGGGTAATGAATTTGTTTTTATTGTTAAAGTTAACCGTTGCAGCTTTTAATCAGGTGCATTTTGTAGTCCGGAAAATCCGGTACGTTTTCCAACCTGCACTGTGATGTTTACATGTTAAGCTCAGTAAAAACATGGACACATCTACTTGTTTGCCTATCGTTGTGACTTAAATGAAGATCATGACAAATTTCATGATGCAGAAATCTCCAAAGGTTTTTTCTTTTTTGTCTTTTGTTTTCCAAGAATATATAGGTTGACTCAGACGTGAGCCACTCAGACCCTTCAAGACAGAAGAAATGTCGGGATGGTTACCTCAAGCTTGTCTGTTCGTAACAGTTTTTGATTGGCGGATGAGGCAGTTGCCAACGATGCAGGTGGGCTGCCTGGGACGATCACAGGGGTGCTGGGCAAGATTTCTGTGGGTACCAGGCCCATGCTGTGTGACATAGGGGTCAGGTATGGCGTGTAGCTCAAACCCGCACTGGAGCCGAGACCCTGGCTGACTGGAAAGGTCTGCTGCAGCGGAAGGACAGTTTACAAACACACATGTATTTAGACACAGCCTAACAGAATTGAAAGAGCAGAGCAGGATGAGGTCAGGATGCGCCATTTCCTGGAAGCAGGACTGACCACAGGTTGCATGGTTGTGCCAGGAATCATAAACTGCATCTGATGGGCCAGCATAGCAGCCGCTGTCTTCTGCTGGATCAGATTATTGCGTCCGTTGATCTCCAGCTGGGTTTTCAGGTGGGCGGGCGGGTGTAGGTACTTGCAGTTCTCCCGCGTGCACCGGCCCTAGCGGAAGGACACCCAAACAAAGGCAGTCAGTTATATTCATTGTATTTTTTTTTTTGGTTTGTTTGATTTTTTTTTGTGGAAACTTTGTGTGAAACAACATTTGCTGTGAAGTGCAGCATCCTCTGTTTGCATCCCCTCATCGATCAGATTAAACGTTATATTGGGGGACTTGCATTCATGATGATTTCCATTAATTGCTGCTGCTTACACACAAAAGGGTTTGGGGGTTTACACATGTCTATTTTTCATTTTCATTTCTTGTCGCAATATTGCAAGCATACCTGATTAACATAACAATTGAAATGTTCATGCCATTTCATCTGTAATATACCACTCATCATTGTGGGACTGGGTGCATGAGGTGGCACTGCAAAAGCACTTTGAGTACCTTTCATGGTAAAAAAAGCACCATTCAATAGAAGCCCATTTAGCATGTTTCCATTTCTCTAATGGCAAACAGTAACACAATGTGGGACTTTGATGCAGTGCTAACTGTGAGCAGAACCAAAAGAAGAAAGGTTATGAAGGAATGAATGGAGAGTGAAAGTGAGTAGAGGATGACAGAGGGACACAACAACGCTGAGAGAAACATGCTGGCCATGAGATCGCACATCTTGTGGAGGGTGGAGCCAAGTGAAGCGTGATGAGAATCACAAAGGACACAGAGGCCGTTCCTGCTGTGTTTCATGTCAATGCAGGAAGAGCAAGGAGAATCATGTCTTCCTGGCTCCTGAAAATAACTGATAATCATCTGTCACTTTCAGCCAGGTATTTATTCCAACAATATCCAATACTTGGGGTACTTGATTTAGCTGTTCTATCGGAGTAAATTCTAATCGGATTCAAAATAATTTTCCAAATCTGTTTACATACATGCTGTCAGCCATGCTGGGTACTCCGCTTTAATCAAGCTGGGCTCGAGTGAAAATAAATCAACAAGAGAAACCTAACCTGTGTCTATTGTAACTCGATAACACATCACTCGTTTGGCATTGTTGCAATATATTTATTCCACCCCAAAGTCATTCAAAATGAAAATAGAATGACAGCTCGAAGGCTGCACAAAGCTGGTGGAGTGCAGAGAGAGCCGCAATGTTTCTGTAATGATGAGCAACTCAGGCTGACTGACCTCTACACCCCGCAGTGAGCTGCTCAAACCTCCTCCTTTTATGCTTCACGTGAACCAACTCACACCTGCCCACACATATGCATATTAAATGCCTGGATCACAACAAGCATCACCCACGCACACCAACACTGTCATGCTTGAGGACACACGCACAAACAAAGCGGCCATGTCCAGCCTGGAGGAGTAAAATGTTTGCACTGAACCTCAAAAGTACACACATGACACGCAGGTACACGTACATAAGGAAGCTAACACATGCGCAGATCTGACTCTGCGGCTTTACGCAGCTATAGATCGAGCAAAGAGTCTTGCACATTGATGTGATTGCATATTTAATTCGGCGGCACTTGGATGACGGCTTAGCACCTCCACCTCACAGTGCAGAGATCGTGGGTCCGATTCCGATCCCTGGCCTTCCTACATGGCGTTTGCATGTTCTCAACCGTTCCTGCGTGGATTTTCTCCAGTTTCCTCCCGCATTCCAAAAATATGCATTGTAGGTTGAGTGAATGCTCCAAATTGTCCCTGAGTGTGATTGTGAGTGCAGATGGTTGTTTGTCTATGTATGCGCTGCAATTGGCTGGCGACCAGTTCAGGGTATACCCTGCCTACTGCCCAAAGACGAACTATATGAGGTGACATCTGGTGTACCTCAAGGGTCCGTGCTTGGCTCTAAGCTTTTCATATATTACATCAATGATATGGTTTCAGTATGGAAATGTGTTTCTGCTAAGCTTGTTTCAGATGTTGCCAACTTTATGGCAAATTTAGTCATTTTGATTCTGACACTGATTTCATTCAGTTAGACTTGCGATGCAGTTTATCGTTAATCTCTGAACACGCATTTGGAAAAGGCATTGGAGTTTTAATTTTTTTTTTGTAGTGCATTACAGTTTTGCTCACCCGAAGGCATTTTGAAAAAGGTGGCATTACAGTTGCTGGTAATGAGGTCTGTTACTTGGGGATAGGTTTTTCTGAAACGTAAAATTATCCTACCACCGTTCAGCAACTGTGAAAAAAAAGGTGTTCAAAGGTTAAGCTTGTTTTTGCCAATTTACAGAGCCATACCTATGAGTTGTGGGTGAGTGACAAAAAGATGTTGCTTTGTCAGAATGAAAATATTACGCGACCTAAGTATGGGCTCCTTTTGTGAATTGGAATACATTATAGAATTAAATGAGAAAGCAGCACCTATTTCCGCATAGATTGCCTGGTTTTTCTAAGCACTCATTTAACAAATGCCTAGCCTAAAGTCAACCTTTAATACCTACTTCACTGTCGCATTGTGTTTGGTTTGAGTATGGTCTACAACAACGGTGTCAAACATACGGCCCGCGGGCTGGAACCGCCCCCCAAGGAGGTTCGATCAGGCCCACAGGATAATTTAAAAGCGAAAAAATGCATAAAAGACACGGAATGAATATTTTTAATAAGGTGCACTTCATGGAGTATCTGCTAGGGGACACACTGTGCTACATTCGAGTGGCATTGCTACACTGTTTTGATCAGAGTAGAAGACAACATTGTTTTGAGCAGAGAAGAAGACAACAGCAGTCTCAGTCTGTCACTGCAACAGACCCAACACAGCACACGCTGTCAAGGACATGTGAATATTGTATTCTTTACATATTTAATAGCACTCTCCTTAGTTTGTAAGGTGTAAGCAGGGATTACATTTAGATTTTACATACACATGTGTAAATGGTTAAAAAATTCCTTTCTCTATAAATCTCGTTTAATCTTGAAGAGCATTATGATATTTTTCAATACTAATTACTTGTTAAAGTTTGTACAATCAGTGGGATCAGTTGCAATGCATATATGTGAATGATAAAAGTAAATTGCACATTTGTCTAAGGAAATCTAAGGAGCTTCATGAAATGTTTTGGAAAAGATATGTTCATTACGTTTCAACATTTTCCTCATTCTTTAGACCAAAACAAAGGAAAGACAAATTATTTTGGTTATTTATAGCAGAGTATGGTATAATTATAATGGTCCGGCCCACTTGACATCTACCGAGGATTGAAGATTTTCTTTTTTTTTTTAAATCATTACATTTTTGTACAATTTTGGAAAAACATAGCACCGTGTAACTTGCCTCTTGCCCAAAGTCAGCTGGGATAGAGAGGCTGCAGCATACTCATGACCTCACGAAGGATAAGCAGTACAGATAATGGATGGAGAGAAGAAATTCAGTTAAACCGTAACAATGTCTAGAATGTTTTGTCTAAATGTATGCAATGCTTTGTTTTTGTTTAAGACAAAACAAGTCTGCACCTTTATATCTTCTGTGAGCAGGAGAGTGTGTGGGAAGGTGCAGTAATGTATAACCGTGAGCATGCCGAGATCTGGACAGCATCCATCGCACAATCTGCCGGGGTAGCACGTTGTCAGCATTGTGACGTACAGAGGTCATCAAAACCACACATGCACTCTCGCACTACACCCACACTCCTCATTTTGTACATTGTGTGGAATATAAAGGGATGAGTTAAAACGTGGCCGAGCTCCTTTGGAGAAGATTCATAAAGTACGACTCAGAAAAACTCAATGCAATGCCCTTGGACCTCTGCTGAGTTAATCGTGTCAAACTATGAGTGCCATTTTCACTTCCTCAATTAGGTTGATTTATGTGTCTCTATGGAGGGTGTCAATCTAGAATCATTTAAACTAATGAATATTTCATTCTAAGATGAGTCCCAAAATGAGGTGGTATTTCTAATTGGCGTGATTCTGGCATACAAAGAATGGTCATCAAATAACAATACTATGCACCCACTGTTGTAAAATGAGGCATTCATCCAAGTGAGCGAGGTGTTAAGCGCTGTTATGCATTTTAGAAAACACGGCTATTATCCACATCGTGCCTGTCTGCTCAGCATTTAAGAGTAAAAACATCGAACACAATTATTGCATCGTGACTGTGTGGCATTTGGGTGCCTGGGATTAGCGAATACTAATGCTCATTTATCAGAGGTCTCTCGTTTCAGGCAGCCACAGTAGAAGATAGAGCGCACATAAAAGAAGAAAAGCTAAATTGCTGCTTCACATATAAAAAGGGCAGCACTCATTTAGCATAAGATCAACGGCAAAGACAACAGACGTATTTCTTCCACAGAGTGGAAAACACACACACACACACACACACACACACACACACACACACACACACACACACACACACACACACACACACACACACACACACACACACACACACACACACACACACAAGCACAGACGCCCACTTTAATACACGCATCTATTCATCGCAGCCGTCTATGAAAAGGGATCTTTGACAAGCACCAACGGTTTTCCGTGATTCGAGGACCAGCCGCCAGTTTACAGCCACAGCTACATGACACAATTATAACTTTCAATCAGGCCGCTGGCCTGATAGCCTCTCGTTGTAGCCTTGGGTGGTCAATTGGTGGTGCAGGTCCTTTAATAAATGCTTTCAAGCAGATTGGGCAAAAACATCCTTCACAGCAAACACCAGTAATCTCAAAGTTAGATTCCAACTTGGGCAACCTGACAGAAGCCAATGATACAGAGTCAGAAACAGATGACACCCATATCTCCTGTTGCAACCACTTCATATCTTGCAATTCTTGTAATTGCTGCCCATTTGTTGGATTCATATGCTCAAAAGCAGGGATCCTTAGCCGCGAGCACCACCACGAGGGCCGTGAACATTTTTCAGATTTACACGGATGGGCCGCATAGGTAAGACAGCAGAGGTCCAACTGACGATCCATCCAACCATGATCCAAACTGCTTTATCCTCATGAGGGTTGTGGGCTGAGCTGTCTTCAGGGAGTAGCGGGGGCACACCCTGAACTGGTTGCCAGCCAATCACAGGGCACACATAGACGAATAACCATCTGCACTCACATTCACACCGAGGGACAATTTGGAGTGCCCACTCAACCTGCCACACATGTTTTTGGAATGCAGGAGGAAACCGAAGTACCCGGAGAAAACCCACGCAGGGACGGGGAGAACATGCAAATTCCACACAAGAAGGCCGGAGTCGGAATCGAACCCTGCACCTCTGTACTGTGAGGCCAACACGCTAACCAGTCGCCCACCGGGCCGGGGGAGGGTAATGGTAAGATCTAATCAGTTATTTTTTTGTTCACCGTCTTGACTTGACGTTGACATGAAATTTGTTCTTCTCGCAGCTTGGCGAGCTCCATTAATTGTTCACCAGTTTGTTGTAAGTGCAGGCTTGTACAGTGCACAGTACATATGAAAACTGATGTCATTCCTTCCTATCTATCGAACCATCTGTCAATGTGGCAATCACATTGTAAAATGTCATTCATTTGACCAGGTTTTAGTTTGTGAGACCATACTTGGATTGTGGAGTGGTCACAGTTCGAGTCCCGGAATTGAAACGTCAACTAGCTGTTGGAGTCTGCTTCCTGAGCTGCTTCCTATTGTCGAGGTGCAAGAGACTTCCTCCGCTAGCTGCCGAACAGTTTACGCGCCCCTTTCACTCTGATGCTCCTTGCATGCCTGTATGCGTGACCTCGTTCTCTGCGTGGTGTGCAACGCAAATATACCTGGGCAAAACAATACGACTGTCCTAGTAACCGTTGCCATTGGAAGGAGGGATCACTTAGGAGAAGATGCTAAGATGTGTGTCAAATGGAACTGTGTAGATCTGACAACCCCAGTCTGGACTTCACCATGACATCTTCATGAGTGGCACAAACTCTCCCCACCTCCTCCATCGGCCTGCATGAATGGTCGGTGTAATAAGTGCTGCATATCTGTGGGTGGCAGAGACACAAGAGGGCCAGTCTTGATAGCAGAATAGCGCTTCAGTTCGCCACTGTAACAATTTGCATTTTGCTGTCAAAGGCCGCTCTATCCTCTGCTTGATGGGGACATAGAATGCTTGCTTGCCTCTAGACTGCGCAAACCCTCGTAAATGCAATTGAGGTGAATGTTTTGTTGTGTTTGATTCACTTAAGTCTTCATTTTTGTCACCTTGGGATGTTTATACCATCACTTTCATTTTGAAATAAACCTTGAACAAAACCTAGAGTACTGTGTGGAGTTTTGATTTTTGTGACAAAAGTTGTGGACGACGAGGAAATGATTGGCGCGCTGTGCTAAGCCTTCATTAATTACGAACCCAGAATAGTTGTAAAATAAATAATGTCATTTTAAGGAGTGCATATAACAATGTTTAACATTTTAATTTCTTAATTATAATAAGGTAGGGCAAATAGCAGCTCATTGAAATCAACCAATTTGTTCTTTATACTGTGTACTGTAAAAGCATTCAATTGAATGGGCTGGAGACCAGTTCAGGGTGCACCCCGCCCTTTGCCCAATGACAGCCGGGATTGTCTCCAGCACGCCTGAGACCCTGATGAGGAAAAGCGGTTCAGGAAATGGATGGACGGAAGCATGAAATGAAAATGGAACACTATTGAGGTTAGCATGTTAGTGCGGCCCTTGACAACTGTTCCAGTTTCTCACATTTGGAAAATGAATTGCCCACCCCGGCGTAGGTTTTTCATACATTACAGAGATGGCAAAAATCATTGGACACAACTCTTAATCAATTGATGTATCAGTACGGGATTGGGCAATTGGAAGCTTCTAAGGTTGTGGGAGCAGTTTGGAAAGGTGGACTGTGTGTAAAAGGATGAGTTTAATGTGGAAAAACTTGATTTTACCCCTGACCTCATACACAAGCTGTATAGCAAATAAACGGATGGATAAATGTCAATCAATACCGTTGCTCACCTACAATGTCTCATTACAAATAAACTATCTTGTGTATCTGATCCGGATGTAAATACACTTGAAAATAAAATCCTGGGCAATCTGGCACAAGGTGTCTTTGAATTGCAAGGTACAAGAAATCTCAAGACGATTAAGGCATTCTGTCACAAAATAACAAAATGTGCCGCAGAGTTTCAAAGAGCTTAGTCTCAGTCAAAAGTCACGAGTCGCTGACAGGATAATGACCCAAAACACTGCTAAAAACATTCAAGAACGGCAAAGAACAAAACATTGCTTTCTCACTGTTCTCTGGTGACCTTCGATGACCTCATCTGGAAATGCTATTTATTGACCAGAGGTGGGCATTCCGTCACTACTGAAGGAAAGGACGTAAGTCAGTCATTGACGGCCGCCCAATTTGCTGACGAATGACGGAAAACTTGGGGTTTTCGTCCTTCAGTGTGACTGTCACTAACCGGGACAAGTACCAATGGATGTCACAGTCCATCACTGACGGACGCCCGGTTTACTGACGACTGATGGAAACACGCCCCGTCTGACTTGGGTGTGTATGTTTGCGCAGGTGAACACAGCAGCTTTGCTTGAGTAGACTGCATTGACTATGTAGAACTTTTCTGTTGTACGTCATCAAAAGCTGCGTACGCATCAATTACAAAAAAAACTAAAGGCACACGTGTACATTTCAAGAGTTGCTTTTCATAGTGTCGCTTTTTTTTTTTTTATAGTTTAGGAATAGTTTCAAAGAATAACAACATGCCTCGCTGTTGTGTGTATGGGTGTATGAGTTGGAGTGGAAAGTGATTTTTTTGTTTTTTCTCCTCGATTCCAAGAGAAAAACACTGAAGGAGCCTGTGGCTGCAAGCTATTCAACTCAGACTGGACCGAGGATGTAATCAGAAATGCGCGTTTGTGGTGCTGATTTCATCTCTTGGTAAAGTTAGCGTGGACATTTGGTTTAACTCACAAGCACTCACAATATGTGTCACTTGATCTAAACCACACGGTGCCCAAATCATTTTAAAAAGCCAAAACATCCACTTATTTGAAAACTATTTATCGAAATGGAGTAAGGCTGCAACTAACAACTACTTAAATGATCAAATAATCTCTCACTCATTTTGGAGATTAATGAATGAGTCAGATTAAAAACAAACTGTTTTCATTTCCATCCATTTATTCATAAAACAGGACATCATTTCAAATTGGCATTGTGGAAAACGCACCCAAAAAATAATTATGATTCTGTCTCTGGTTTAGTCTGTAGCATGTGAGAAAATAGGCAGGTGTAAAAGCAGGTATAATAAGTAAAAGCAGGTGTTTGGAAACACAAACCTTCTGTAATTCACTCTGCTCCCATTGAGGGCTACAATAATCTATGAATATTGACAGTAGAGTATCTGATTTTACAAGGATTTGTACAATTTTAAACCTGCAGAGCAAAAAAAAAAACAAAAAAAACCCCAACAACAACAACAAAAAAAACCGTCAACATGCCAAACTGTGTGCATAATCTATTATGCACCTTTGCTGTTAAAAAGGCTTGAACCACAGACAAATACTGATTCAAATCACTATTTCCTTTGAAAATAACACAGTGATACTCGGGAAAGGTCATGGGCCGCCAGTTTTGAAGAGTTGGTCATCTCTAATCCAACTCAAGGATGGAGCCCTGCTTTAGTTAATCTGATCATCTGTGACCTGCTGAGACATGGAACCCACCATCCGATCTTCTCTAATCTGCACGCACACAATATGGTGCAGTACACAGACTCATTATCTAGGAATCCCCTTTATGGGCTTGATAAACCAGTCCCAGGTAAAGATCTGCAGACCTCGAGTGTGATGTTTGCTGCGAGAATAAATGTGGCATAATTCCTTTGTCATACAGGAACTGTAACGAGCTAAATCGGTGAGAATGCATCGAAATAGGTTACTCACATTTTTCTTTGTCCTACTTTAAAAGGAACTGTGACACAATCCCAAGAGAGAACAGCGGGCCTTCTGCTAATTTTGCAACAGTTTCAGTCACTCCTGACATTCAAGGCAGTGAGTACTGGAGCACTCTAAAAATAAAACCAAAACCTACTACAAATACAGATGAGAATAAAAAGAAATAGACAAAGCTAGAACATTTGGATCCTGGTGCCTCATTCAAACGCATGTCAGGGCATGTTGAGACATTGTTTCAATCCATAGGACAGATGAAGAAAGATAATGAGATGGAAGGAAGAGCGCAGATCTGTGCATCAAAGCCTCTTTGGAACACACTCAGCAGATAGGGGCCCAGGCATGGATGCTTACTCCCCCACTTTAGAGATTAAAGCTTTGGTTGCTGACAAAAGAAAGTTTAAAGAGGTATTGGTTCATAATTCACAAGAGAGAGAAAGTAAGCAAGAATGCAGGTGAGTCAAACTCATTGCAGTTTTGAAGAGGCCACATACAGCCTAGAGGTCAAATAGTCTGGGACAAGTAAAATCGAGTCCGGTCATCATTCACCTACAAATAAGGACATTATTATTCTTATTATTACAAACATTGGGGGTCTATTTATGTTGAATCAACTATCACTTTAAAAAGCAACCTCCCATTTCCCAGAGCAAAACAAATTGTGCAATTTACTTCAGTTTATCATCAGCATGTCTATTAAAACTTATCCCAGGCATTGCCTCCAAAGGCACATAACGAGGTCACATTTAAATATAGTAGTGCAGTTCTTCAATCAACTTGTGAAAATCTAGGAATGATTTCAACTGCATATCCATCCCCACTACTGAAAATTCTCAAAACCTAAATTGACTCGTGAAAAATACAAATAATTTTAAATGTTTCAAACAAAAAAACAAAACAAAAAAAACCTGTCGTTCATGTGGCAGGGCACAGTTTTAGCAGACACTGCGCCGGAAGAGCAATGTCGACGATGGAGATTACAAACAACGGGTGAGTTAAATTCATTCTTTCATTCATCTTCCGAACCGCGCTATCCTCACTCGGGTCGCGGGGGGTGCTGGAGCCTATCCCAGCCATCTTCGGGCAGTAGGCGGGGGACACCCTGAATCGGTTGCCAGCCAATCGCACGTGATTTAATGACACACATTTATTTTTAGTAATCAATGTTCTCTTGGTCGTCAGAAACACGCTGGTAGGGGGGGGGGGATGCGGACTGGAGAATCAAAGAGGTGTTCAAAGACAAAATCAGACATGAGTGCTGAGCCGAACCCACTGACGATATGCCGAATTTAGCTTGCAGCAGTGAGCTCAGCAATGATCCCCACAACTGCTTCTTAACAAGAGTTTAGTCAAACGGTTCATAAACAGTCCAAAAGACATACAATCCAGCTTTTTTGATCTTTCCGACAGGACAGACCTCAGTCTTGGGGGGTCACATTAAATACATGGGGGGAAAAGAATTATTATTACCATTACCCTACAGACAGACTACTTACTTCGCTTTGCTACATATTTTTGAATATCCATACTGTATTCATTCAGGCTGTGGATGACCCCACTCTGCACGCCCCAGGCCCGGAGTGCATGAAGGCGTGGCAGAGAATGATAGGAAAGCGCAAGAGACTGCAAGTGGATAACTTTGACTTGTAGGCCATTCTGGCGAACGGTGATGCAGAACCCCTGGCAATTTGGTGACAAAAACAATCGACTAGATTTTTAGACACGCTGAGAGCAGGTCTAAGTGCGGGCGCAGTTAGGGTAATGCGATTTTTGGTGGATTTGATCGAGGCGCAGGAAAACAGATTTGGCGCTTTGTGCACGTGTGTGGTGGATGTCATCCTACTTTATTAATATGACAACTGCGTGGGATAGTCACTCTGAATCACTGGAGAAATCGATTAAATGACAAATTATGATCATCATCGTCTTTAAAATGTTTTAATAGCAGCCCCCCCGATCGCGCGACACCGCTATGGGTGGGTCACATGGAGCACGATCCGGGGTCCAGCCTCCAAATGTCAGGAGTGCAGCCGACGACATCATTTTCAAGAGAAGATCTTGCAGTTTACCCGAAGAAACGCACTTTGCGTGCGGCAATCTCATTCATGGTCCCCAACACGTCAATTTCTGCTTCTCCAATGTCAAGCACTGCATGTGCTTCAACTGGCCTGATTTGAAAGGGAATTAGGGGAGTCGCTTGGACTGGCCGGCAATTAGCTACATACCGTTTCACAATGCCGCATGATGGCACAAATGCCCTCTTTCACCTGTGCGAGTGGGGGAAAATACCAACAGAAAGAAAACTCCACCTATGCGCACAATTAGACTGCGCTTAGCTTGAGACTTGCGTTGGGTACGAAAATAGTTCCACAAGTTTCATTTCCAGTTCTAACATTGTACCATTTTATGCTTGTCACACACATCCTTTTAATTAGTATACACAGATAATTCCCTGTGTACTGAACTGAGGTATACTGAGGTGTACGGGGGCAGTCTAGCTATTGATTTCTGTTGGACCTGAGAATTTTATGTTTCTCTCTCTCTCTCGTCCGCCCCCCCCTCCCTTTTTTTTTCAACTTAAGCATGAAGAGTCTGCTGGGGACTCAAATAATACAAATGTTCAGATGCTGTTGACTGCCATTCACCCTTTCATGCCCAAAGGGGAATAGAGCCTCGCCTTGATCAGGTTGTTGTTTGACAGCTGCGATAGGTCCCCAAGGATGTTGCTCTTGTGGGTTGAAGGCACCCCGAGGCGTACGTGCACTTGAAGAAAACAAACTGCATCAAGTGCAGCTTCAGTAACAGTTGCACTAAAGTAGCTCTTTATCAGCCATATTTGATAACTCAAAATGGAAGGCACACTTAGAAACTGTGTCGTGGGACTCCTCTTAGTTTCCGATTAGTGAAGACAAAAAATGCTAAAAAATTAAAACTGCATGCGGTCAAATACTCCAAAGTATCAATGGTTGGTTGTTTGTAGACGTTCTGTGACTGACTGACAACCCAAAGTCAGCTGCGATAGGCTATAGTTACCTCATGAGGACAAGTTGGAAAGAAAACTGATGGATGGATCAGTTCTTTTCATAGATGTGAAAAAAAAAAGGTCTTGCAGTACTGGAATAAGGTGAACAGTTTTGCATATTTTGATAAATCCTGTATAAGGATTGCCCTCAAGTGCCCTTTAGTTGAAGAGACACGATCAATACAGCAGGGTCCAGTGACTCAAACAGCCTTTGAGCTGCAGGCTGGGATTTATTTGAATACCACTGCACGCAAGTAAACATATTGATCCTACTTTTCAGCCATGGCATAACCTTTATGTTCCTGATTCCTCAAAGGAAAGGAAATTCTTAGAGGAACGCTGTTTAAAAATAATGTTCATTCGTATACACAGCATGTATAAGTGGCAGTGAAATTGAAGGAAGCTACAAATTTCGGTAGTTGTATTCAGGTTGGGGCCCATCTTGAGTTTTTTTGTGTTGAGTTGTATGTACAGTATGCGAATCAAGACTTTAGTACACAGTGGAGTGAGTCTCCAATTGAAGGGAACGATCAAGTTCCATTCCCATTGAAGTAACTAAAAATAGTATACAAATGAAGTCATTTTAACCAACAGTGCAAACACTGTTACACCGTCCCTTTAACTTGCAGGTCAAAAGTGCTGCATCTATATCTATATCTATATCTATATCTATATCTATATCTATAAAGTGAACTGTCATGTTGAGAGCAATGCATTCTCATCTTTGTGTTTATCTTCTCTATTCACTAGGAATAAAATAATAATCGTTAATATTACTTCTGGGGGCGGCCCGGTAGTCCAGTGGTTAGCACGTCGACTTCACAGTGCAGAGGTACCGGGTTCAATTCCAACTCCGGCCTCCCTGTGTGGAGTTTGCATGTTCTCCCCGGGCTTGCGTGGGTTTTCTCCGGGTGCTCCGGTTTCCTCCCACATTCCAAAAAACATGCATGGCAGGCGGATTGAACACTTTAAATTGTCCCTAGGTGTGAGTGTGAGCGTGCATGGTTGTTTGTCTCTGTGTGCCCTGCGATTGGCTGGCAACCAATTCAGGGTGTCCCCCGCCTACTGCCCGATGACAGCTGGGATAGGCTCCAGCACCCCCCGCGGCCCTAGTGAGGATAAGCGTTTCGGAAGATGAATGAATGAATGAATTAATATTACTTCTGACACATTTTCACATGAGACTGTGATGTCATGCGAGGCCGGGGTTCACTCCAGCCTGTAGGACTACTAAGACCAGAAATGGATTAGAATCTATTTTGGTAGCAGGCCCCAAAAGATTGCTTTTGTTGCCT
>CAAKHF010011598.1:0-17327 GCA_901007745.1 Hippocampus kuda
ACCGAGGCGTGGGCTTATCTGGACAGCCGCACCTCCTCTGACACCCGGCTGACAAGTGCGCATACGCACACACACACACACACACACACACACACACACACACACACACACACACACACACACACACACACACACACACACACACACACACACACACACACGCACACACACGCACACACATAGGTTAAAGGTTACTGTACCTGCTTTTTTACTTGTATTTTTCAATACTTTTTGTGGAAGTGAGACTGATAGGTTGCTAAGGGTGCAGTGTGCACCAACACAAGAATATATCATATTAATAATGCACACAGACACACAAATGTTTTGACTTGGGATCAGCCCGCGAGTTACCGGTCGATCGCTATCGACGTATTGGGCACACCTGGTATATTGGATACGTGAAAATATCACATAGCTTTTCGATTCCAGTCAATTGTATTTATTTTTTTTCAATTGTTGATTGTTGAGAATGATTCTCAGTCAAAGTCTTATACTGTCCTGAATGTAGTATTGACAACCCAGCCCCTTCAAGCCATTGTCAAACTTTTAAACTAGAGTTGGGTTTTAAAAGTAGGGTTCCAAGCTAAGGTTCGGATTCCAAACTAGGGTTCAGGTCTTATAGTAGGGTTCACTCATCAGACGTCCAACAAACATGTTTACTCTCACTTTATTGTTCCATTCCAAGAGGAACTCTCTTCAGCATTCACATGCAAGTTGAGTTTATACAGATACTCTCTTGTCTTTTATGTCATTTAATTATGATGACCATTTGTACTATTACCCTAGAACTATGTTTGGTGGAACCTCTCAGGTCTGGACTGAAGGAACAACATTTTCGAATTGGTTAATTTGGCAAGCACATCTCAATAAGGTCTCCACACAGGCTCCTCCCCCCTGAGGGTAAAACACGCCCCTTCGATATAAGCGCTCAACGCCGCCGCCACGCCGCCGTCGTCCCCGCTCTCGATGGCTTGGTTGGGCGCGTAGAAGAAGGGACTGCTGTGGCTGAGCGGAGGCGGGGGCGCCGAGCTGAGGTAGGAGGCGTAGGCGGCGGGCTGGGCGGCGTAGGACAGGGCGGCATGGCGCTGGCGATGGTGATGCGGGTGCATTCGGGGAGGCGCAGGGAAGGAAGACGTCAGGGCGGCCATCTGGCCCAACAGGGACGGCTCGCTGGACCACAGAGAGCAGGAGGAGGAGGAGGATCTGCAATCTGGAGAGGAGGACTGTGGTTACCCAAAACACGTACTCAACCCAATCTGCAGACTAGAACATTTCAAGCATGGTCACTCCGTGTGGACAATCAAGGCTATAGAATAATAAAAACATATGACGGCATTGGTCGATACAGGAAGTGAGGTACATGTCCAGGGCTGGTTTCCTCCTCACACCACCACGTTACACATTGTTACAAAGACCCAAATTCAAACCACAAGGACTACTTTTTAAAAAGTTTGCTTTTTACCTGAAGAGACCACACTGCAGCTGGACGACCTGAAAAGTGCTGACTCCGCTTCTTTTTGACGCTGGCCTGAAGGGGACATAAAAACCAACGGCCTCAATACCACTCAGCAATTAAGAAAAAAAAAAGAAAAAAGAATAGACCATCATTCTTCATGTTTTATTTTTGTGTGGGTGGTGGAGACGGAGGATGGGCGGAGGGGGCGGTAGGTACTGACGCCTGGGCATGCGCGGGCCATCCACCGTCACCTTGATGGCCCTGTGCAGCGTGGCCACCTGAGGGGGCGTGGTCAGCACGTTGATGAACAGGGTGAAGCTCTTACCTGGAGAGAAAAAAAACCCCAGCTGACAACATCAATTCATGGATTATTCATGTGTCGTCGTGTAGTATTTGTGGCATTCATTCAGAGTGAATTTATCAACTCGCATGTTCGCTGTGGCAACCCCTGAAAAGGGACAAGCCGAAAGGAGAAGAAGAAGATTCAGAGTGAATTTATCTTAGCTTGATTCATTAAGACGTATTATTCATTTTTTTAATTACTTTCATCTTCGAACTAATTATCCAGTTGATGTATTGTTACAAAACATAATTGAAAATTGAACCAAAATAAGAATTTCACACGTAATTTGTTTACTTTTTTCAGGGACCTTGCTTACCACTCGCTTCTCAAGTCATGTCTCCCAATTGAAACAAATGCAAATTCCACTTATCTGGACAAGCCCCACGACGCGCTCCTTCTGGTGGGTGAGCCTTGGCCACCCAAGGGCAGAATAACCCATACAGAGAAACATGGAGAAGGCTTTCATGACTGACTCAGTCAGCTGCAGTAATACTATCCCAGAGGATAAAGAATATATATCTGTGAGTATTGTCATATTGTTTGTCTGTAGGTGCTGCTTCATTGTTTGTTTTTATTTGTTAGCTTGTCTATGGAGTCTTCAAGCGATCGCATTAAGAAAACAGATATGCCAAAGGCAAACGTGTTTTTTTTTTTAAATGTACACCACTTCATTTTAACTTAGCAGTTTTAGCCCATTGATTGACATCATTGAGCACACATGTCACCAGGTAATTGGTAAATTTTCGACTTTTACGACATAATCCTTTCATTTTCCTTCTACCTCTGCCGCTGCGGCCAATGAAGCGCAGGTCGTTGAAGTGCGCGTGTCCCTGCCTCACGGTGGCGGTGGCGTTGCGTAACTCGGCGCTGCTGTTGTCATCGTTTCCCGCCATCAGCGTGACCAGAACGCCGTCTGCCACGTCGTTGCCCAGGCAAACTACCTGCACGTTGGAGGAATGCATGTCACATGCCCTTTCAAGGCGACTAATTCGGCCTGCCTTTTGATCGCTTCAAAAACAGTGATTCTTGTGATACCGTACGGTTATGTACGGTTATGATGTAAATAAGGCCTCTGTTACATCCCATTCGGGTGTGAATGCCGAAGTGCTCACTCGCACTTTTCACATTTTCAGAAATAATCAGTTAAGGACAAACGGAATCAGTTGGCTGGGATTGACTGACAACCAGTTGAGGGTGCACCCCGCCGACTGCCCGATGACAGCTGGGATAGGCTCCAGCACCCACCGCGACCCTTGTGAGGAGAAGCTGCTCGGATAATGGATGGATGGCTCATGAATCAGTTGGTTGTTGAATTTCACTCTTGATGAATGGGCAGGCACTCCAGATGCACAAGCACAAGTATATGTATTTTTCTTCGTAAGTGCCATTTAAATGAAGGCGAGTGCTCACAGTAAAAGGTCGAGGCAAGGTCTTGTTGCACCTCCAGTGATGCGGCAGGCTGCTGCACAGGAAATTGGGGCTGTTGGTGGCAACCAGGCCTCTCGGGGGCGCTGCGCCGCGCTCGTGGAGGAAGCGATTTTCGGCTTCGTCCGCGTCGTGGTTGGATGGCGAGGGAGCGGGTCGATGCTTCGTCACGGCATCTGATTCACAGCCACACAAAATGTAGAACTTTTACTGTTATAATATGACTGTGTCATAAGACATATGTCTGAATGATAGAGTTTGCGTCTTGCTTTGACATTTTTACAAATCCTAACAAAACAATGCCTATTTATAAGATTCAACATTTTCTTAACATGTCTTCAGTGTCACTTATTTTCAATTGAATAGGATAATGCTTTTAAAACGGCAAGACTTTAACAAAAAACACTCCCCACCCCCCAAAATGACTTGTTTCACGTAAAACGTAAAACAAATCAGATATTTACAAAATAATGCAAGATTTATCGATTTACAAAAGCAAAACGTGATCTAATGTATATCTATTTTCATTGTTTAAAAAATACATAGAATTCAGTTTAATATAGTTTACCTCCGGACGTGCGTCATCGAAGTGCGCCGGGATTTCAAACAAACGACAGCGACGCAGTGCTGGACAACGTTTGGTGAGTTCTATTATTATTGCCTCTTCTGTCATGTCTTTGTCCTCCTCTGTCTTTTTTTTTTTTTTTTTGCATTTGCATTTGCGGAGCATTGATGGCTCTTTGACCGCACTGTTTGAATACAGAGGAACTGAGTCCTTTTTTATTATTCAGATTTTATTACCGCAGGGGAAGCAGTGCGGTTAAAACACCTGCCGGTGTGTGCGCGCGCGCGCGGGTTTGTGCATGTATGTACGCGTGCAACTTGTGCGTGCCCGTTTGTGTGTGGCTTCAATACTGTTGTGTTGTGTTGTTTTTAGCGTTTGACGAAGTGTGATCTGTCGATTTGTGTAAACAAACTCAAACTCACAAGTGATTTCCAGTCATTTTTGTCAACAGTTGAGAATTTAATAAAATAATGTTGATAATTACAATACGTTACGTGTTTTAAAGCTGTGAAGTTGATGAAAACATGTTGATATTATGGACTAAAAAGTGTGTTGACGTCTTTGTTTAGTGACAGAGTTTGTGATTGGTCCAGAGAGGTCACATGGCTGTTTCCGCCATGGCCGGCTCCCGAGAACGCCCTGCGGCATCCAGGACCAGTTTCATACCTGAGATACAGGGCATGATGTATGACTTGCTACACACACACGCACACACAGACTCACTTGTGTCGAGTGTGTGGCTGCCGGCACCGAAGAGACTGTTTGAAGCCATGTCAGCCTGTTTATGAAGACATTACACATGGGCACATGGTTACACTCCACAATACACGCGAAATACATCCCCTGATGAATTTTCACTGAATCAATCAAGTTTTTTACTGTCAAATGTGATATGCATCATGTCCCCCATACCCCAAAGAAAGCCCACATGGAATCGGAATACTGCACTTGGGAATCAGAGTTGTGCATCTAAACTACAGCCAAAGTATAGACAATCAAAGCCAATGTATGCAGTGCACGGTATGCATTGCCTTATGTGTAATGTGCATTTGGCACATTACAGAACATTAAATATGTCTTGACTCCTCTCTGCCACCTCTTTATTTGAAGTGAACAGCAAAACAACTACTTCATTTTTATTCTCAAAATGAAACTAGCATACATTGAAGAGGATTGTTATAAATAAAATTAAAAAAAATCATGAAGATAGTAGTTACCAAAAAAGTAAACATTTTAAAGGTAACAGGAACAAAAAATATTTTTTCCATTTTAAAATTTTTTTTTAAAGTTAAAACGGGTCAATTGGCCCCACTTCATCGTTGTCAAATAAAATGATTTTAAAAACTGCTGTGATTAAAGGAAGAAAAGTAAAAGGACACGTGATATCAAAATGTTTTTAAAATGTTACTATATTTTTAATGAAAGTTGTAATGTACTAGACGCCCAGTATGGATTTAGCTTTAGAATACAAAATATTGAGAAAGAGACAATAGGACGAATTTGCTTCTCGTAGTCGTGACACGGAGGTGAAGATGGAATGTACATCAACACATTGAGTCTTTGCAGAAGGTCGTTTAAAAACAAAACAAAACAAAAAACATACTGAAGCCTTTTTTTATGTCGTGTTTTATAACACACGCCACATACTGATGCACTCAGCTAGTGTGTGTATGAATGTGTGTGTGTGTGTGTGTGTTACTCACCTGGTGTGTTGTTGGCGGTCAGAGACGCCTGCAACCACGTCAACCCCAAAACCGAACCCCAAGCCTCAGCGTCCAGCCCCCAACCTCAAAACTAAACCCCTCTTGGCTGTGTGAGTGACAGCTGCCGATGGCCAGTCATGGCACAGAGGAGGCGGGCCAGGGAAAGATGAGAATGGATGTCGGGATGTGGTTTTCAATTTTCGGGTTGTCCAGGAACTACTTTCTCTACATGCAAATGGGAGGTTTGACCAAATGTGTGTGTGTGTGTGTGTGTGTGTGTGTGTGTGTGTGTTTGTGTGTGTGTGTGCGCACGCACGCGCACGCTAGGTTTGCCCTGGGAGACGCTCGCAGGCCGTTGCACGAGACAGCAGCCCTGGTGGAGGACATTGTGCATACACAGCTTATCACCATGGTAACGCACTGTTTCACACAAATTGACAATGACGGTGTGTCGTGGAAACGTCTTCATTTGTTTTGCATTTTTTTCAGAAGTTTCTAAAAGTTTTCTTGCTAAGGAAAAAGGCTAGGGTTAGAAAAAAGTCATCAAAAGACAGTCCAACTGAAAAATCAAGCATTCAGCCATCCTGACTCACTGTTGCCCCTATAGGAAGAGAGCGGTACTGCCAGAAAAGGCTGCCCTTTGGATTTGGGAATTTTCAAATTGAACATTTGGACATGGCAAAATATATTTCTGATATGAATTGCTTGAGAAATTCCACATGACTTAAAAGGACAACTTGCTGATCAGCTCCATCAGGCCAGCGAGGGCGCCACCCTCCGAGGTTCAAGGGTCATCGCCGTGGAGGACATCCTCTTCCTGATGCGCAGAGACAAGGTCAGCACACACAAATGGAGGGAAGAACACTTTTCTTTGGGAAATATTCACAAAAGACAACTTTTTTCAAAATGTTTTTTCCACACATTTTGAAATGCAAGCCTGTTGTTGACTGGAAAATTAGATTTTGAGTTGAATTAGTTGATCAAAAACAAGACCAAAAAATTTGGTCAATTTTTCTTTTCTACATTCAATCTTTTCGCAAATTCTCAAAAAGAAAGTGAGTACATTTTCTTTTCGTTTGTGTTTTCATGTCTTTCCGAAATGCTCTTGGGATACTTCACACCAACCTTACTTTGCACAGAGAAAGGTGTCAAGGCTGTTGAAGTATCTCCAATTCCGTGACTACAAGTCAAAGCTTCTCAAGGGCCTGGACGATGATGACGGGCAGCCGGAGCAAGGTGGGTGTCTTTCTTTTTTCCCATCAAATCATAAACCCTGATCGATCATAACAAGGAAATGGGGCGCAGGCGCGGGGTCGTCAGGCACGGTAGCCGGGGGCAACCAACGTCGCCAGCGTCTGGCTCAGGATTACCTGTTGTGGTTGGACCACACGGGCGAGCTCCTGTCCCTGGCCGAGCGGCAGGAGATGGACCCCATCAAGCAAGAGAGGCTGGAGGTGGGCGCTGCGGAGACAAGCCCTTCCCCCTGTGGTTTCGGATGAGGGTTCTGATTGTGATTATTATGGGATTGCAGCGTCTGGAGCGTCACAGCAGAGCCATGGACCAGACGCAGTACGCCGAATTCTGTGAGAGTCGACAGCTCAGCTTTGGTAACTTGTCTTTGCATTCAGACACGTTTCAAGACATATGAAGCCATCATATACAACTTGATATCTATTGATGCAGAAATAGAGTGTTAATTTTTTCAATAATAGAGAAAAAACATGAACACAGATTTTTTTTTTTAAACCGTAATGAAAAAATGACTATCAAGAAATAATAAATACATTTAGTAATAGACTACATGAATATTGCACATCGTTCTCGTCCTATTTATTCTTTTCTATAAAAAAAACAAAATGTCTTTCTCCAAAAAAATCTCAAACCATTATGTGTTGACATTCAGGTTTTTTTCCCGTGATCATAAGACTTCCTTTTATCCCACTTGAATAATCTGGATTATTTCACACATCCTTCATTTGACGTGTATTTGTGCGTGTGTGCACGTGCAGCCAAGAAAGCATCCAAGTTCCGCGACTGGCTGGATTGCAGCAGTCTGGACCTCAAACCCAACGGCGTCGCCATGGAGATACTGTCCTACCTGGCCTATGAAACTGTCGCCCAGGTAACCGCATCATCCATCTATCATTCATACCTTAACGCACCGCCCCCCCCCCCCACCTAAATATATCAATGTTTCCTGGTTGCAGATTGTGGACTTGTCTCTGCTGGTGAAGCAGGAGATGGTGGCAAAAACCAACGCTGTCACTCACGTCATCTCAGCCAGCCACATACACTACAACACACACACTGAGGTACACACGCACGCATGCACAAGTCATGTTTCGTCTTTGATTTCTTTTTGTTTTCCTGAGGTGAACTTGACATGTTGTCTGGCAGGTCAAGAAAGAATCGGAGTCGCCTGAAGCCACGCCTCCCTCCACTCCTGGGTCCTCCCACTCTTCCAAGCCCCTCCTCCAAGGCAACGGAAGCCTGGAGGGGCGAGCGCGGCAGAGGAAACGTAAAAAGGTCACAACGTTATCTCCGTCCGTGGCCATAACCAAGAGAAATGCATAAAAAGTTCTGCTCCGAGAAGAATTTGGATTTTTCCAGAAACATGTTATTTTCAAGCAAATTTGTATTTTACTCAAAATTAGCGTTGAAGATCACTTGCGCACTTTTCCAGAATTTTACAGCCCCCCCCGCCCAACCCCAAAAACTCTGGCTTGAGTCTCCGAAGAAATCGGTAATTGTCTGAATGCACTCGAATCGGTGTTGTTTCAGAGCTGTCCTGCTGCGGCGGAACCTCCCAGCGGCGCCATCCAGCTTTGTCACATCCGAGAGGCCATCAGAAGATACAACTACCGACACACCGTACGTGGACGCGCGCACATTGGCATCCAAATGGATTTCTGTGTCCAAACGTGTTGAAAGAATGTTTCTTTCAGAGTGCCTACAGGAGGAATGGGATGGCTTACCTGGCCTGTTGACCCCCCACCCATGGAAAACGGATTTTTTTTTCTCCTTCTGCTCAGTTTTGTAAGTGTCGTAAACATCGCTGAGCATCCACAATCCGGCGTAGCGGAAATAAACCGCATGGGTTGCAAAAACAAACGTAGGACATGAAAAGTGCATGGAATACATTGACTCACTTTAATGGATTTAATCTCAGACACTATAAAAAGGATGCCTTCACTGTTGCTCAGAACTTCTGAGCGCTGTTGACCAGGGCGTCTCGCTCCGTCACAAGTTCGCCGTAGCGCTGCTGGAGTTCCCGCTCTCGATCCATCTGACGCTCCACGTCCTCGCGCAGCCCCTACACACGCGCGCGTGCACACAAATATACAAATAAAGGTCTCGTTTTATTTTTCAAACCGCGTGTATGTGTGTGTGTGTGTGTGTGTGTGTGTGTGTGTGTGTGTGTGTGTGTGTGTGTGAGAGAGACCTCCAGCCTTCTGGGAATGGCGGTGTCTTCTTGTTTCTTCAGCTGACTGAAGGTCTCCAGCTCCGTGGCCGCTTGCTCCACCTAGTGCACAAAATAAGCACAACAGTTCAAAACAGTTTGCAGGGTGAGGATGCATCGAGTCTTAGGCGTTTGTTCAAAATGTATTAGTGACGCTCCCCGAAGTGACGATCTTAATTCAGTCTGCGAGAAGGCACAACGGTCTAATTGCACTTTGTCAATTAGCAGATAAGCGGTTCAAAGTTTTAAGGCGACGAGAAAAACTCTGGGGATTCATAGCTTGATGATTAATTTGGCGAGGATTTTTTTTTTTTAAACAAAGGATCATTTTCAGTTTTAATGATTGCGAATACAATTATGGAGCTCCTTTCTAATCACTAAAATGGGCAGTGGGTACTGGGGATTGGGGGGGGTGTTGGGGAGTCCGATGCCGACCTGCTCCCAGAGTTCGTTGTGCTGCTTGAGGAGGCCGAGCGCACGGGACTGGAAGCCCCCCAGGAGGATCTTAAGCTTCTTCTCCAGTTTGGCCGCCTTGCGCGCTTCTGCTGTCATGTGACTGCGGTTCACCTGCGCGGCACGCAATACGCAACGCCATCAGCACATACATTCAGAAGTCATCATTTAAAAACAAAAGAAGCCTCTAAAATGTGAATGTTAATTTCCTTGAAACTCCAGCTTTCCTGCCAAAAGTAAGACTGTTCTCCAAACGTATATTTCTTGAAAAAATCACTGAAAACTTACCCTCAAGAAACTACTTTGCCTAAGAAGTAAAAAGACTACTTCAAAAACAAACAACCTGATTGACTTACTTCGAGTTTCTTTTCCACACTCTCAAGCCTTTCCTTCTTGGTCGCCAAATTGGCTCGGGTGTACCTGTTCTGTCCTGGCAGGTACAGGACCTGCAGTGCAACCGCACGGGGGTGTTATAAAAAACCGCTGCCGCTCATCTCCCCGCGAATATAAATAGGAAGGCACAAAGCGGACCTGGCCGTAGCATTCCTCCCAGACTTGGCAGTAGGCCTCCATGCTGAGGTCTCCGTGGCCCATGCCCGCCTTCACGACCTCCATCTCGGCCGCCAGGATCGCTTTGGCCTGATGAGTCAAAACAGGCACATGAACACGAGTTGGACTTTTTGTTTCTTCCCTCGTTTTTTTTTTCGCTTTGCTTGTTAACTTTTCATTTATATAAAACATACTTTTTTTTTTTTAGGTTTTAATGCTCTTGTAACGGAAAACAGAACACGATGTAGACCTCAGGCTTGACCGACCCAGCCCAGTCTCTCTTTTTCGTTGGCGGACTTAACCGAGCGGATGCCACGAAGCGCGACACACCTTGTCCATGTCCTCGGTGCTGACGGTGTTGTAGGCGTGCGCGTCCAGGTAGGCGATGTGCAGGGCGTTGTTGGATGCGGACGCGGGTCCTCGGGCCTTGGCGCGCTGCAGCTGCCCGCCGGCCGCGGGGTGGTGAAGACAGTCGTAGTGCATCATGGTGATCATCTCCTGTTTGATCAGCTCCTCGGCCACCTGCAGGTCGTTCAGCTCCATGGAGGCCGGCCGCAGCACCGACTCGTTCACCTGATCACACATCAACGGGCTCACTCGGATGATGCACGTGCGGTGCGTATGCGTGCGGTGCGTATGCGTGTGGGGCGTGCGCTACCTCGGCGGGTCTGGGCAGGTGCCGCTGAACGGCGGCGTGTCGCAGCTTGAGCTCCTTCTCCCTCTCCGCATCGCGCTGGGCCTGACGAGCGCAGAGACGCACGCGTCAATATTGGTGCAGCGAGCACCATAAACTCAGCGGCAACACTTCTGTCTACGATGTGAATTTCGATGCATCCGAAATGTCACGTTGCGTAAAAGTCACGTCTCCGTGTGTGTGTGTGCGTGTGCGCGTTGAACCTGTTTGCGGGCCTCGACGTCGGCGGCGTCCTCCACGTAGCCGACCTCCATCTCGGTCTCTTCCAGTTCTTTCTCGGCATTTTCAGGCAGGACGATCTCAAAGTCGTTTTTGGGCACAGGAAGTGACATCAGGCCCTGCCTCAGTTGCTGCAGACTTTCGCGGTGCTGCCCAGGAACGCACAAAGTTACGTGGACGTTCAGTCGGTTTTTTTCCTTCTGAAAGATTACTTTTCTTGACAAATTTTGGAGTTTATTTTCATTGTCTTGATTAAGGATTTATGATGGAAAAAATAACTAAAAGAATCTGACTTTTTAAACGAAGAAACAAAGTGACTTGGAAAAAAAAATACAGGAAACAAATGACTTTTTTTCCTGTCAAAAATAAGATCTTAAGGTCTCATCTTAAAAAAAAAAAAAGACTTCTTAATCAAATCTTGTTTTTTTTTAAAAAAAAAACCTCTACCAAAAAAGTTCAAAATAATTAAAATACAATCAGAATTTTTTTAAACCAACTTGACTGACATTTTTTAAAATGGACCTTTTCAATGAAAAAGATCGTTTTCCATCAAAAAGAATGCAGAAAACAAACCAACAAATTACTCATGAAAAAGAAAATAATAATAATAAGCCAACGACCCCTTAAAAGGGGGACTTTTTGGGTTGTTGTTTTTTTTTTCCTGACCAGATGTTTTGCGTAGGACGGGTCAGCCAGCTGCTCCTCGCTGTTGATGTTCAGTTTGTCCCTCAGCGGCGTGCGCGCGGGTGTCAGACCGGGCGTCGCCGACCCGCGTGGCGTCAAGGCCTCGCCCGCCTGTGGGGTCATGCCCTCCGACCCTTGGCCCTGGCCAGGAGTTCTGCGACGGATAAGGCGCCCAACTTTATTTTGCCGCGGGCGTCCGCATTCGGCGGGGCGGAGGCGCGCTTTCCGCCGGTTACCTGAAGGGGGTGCTGAGCACGGTGTTGGGGGTCTGCACCTGCTGCCGCTGGGGCGTCACGCCGCTGAAGTCGCTCTCGTGCAGCGGCGTGTTCAGGCCGCCCTTCAGCGGGGTGTCGATGTTGGTCAGCGCCATCAGATTCTGAGCTTCCTGGGGGGGTGAAAATAAATACCAAAATCTTGACAGACGCCCTCGAAGGTGATTTTAGGTTTTAATATTTCAAAGAATCATCTTCTTGTTTCTAACAAGCATTCAAATTTCAAATTGGGGTTTCAAGCATGTTTTTTGTTTTTGTTTTGTAATCGGGGTTAAGGATGCAAACTGGCGTTTCGAGCCTCGTCTTAAGCCTTGGCTCGCTTTTCAAAATAGAATTTGATGCCAGGGTTCGGGTTTCAAGGAGCACTTGGGTTTTCAAAGTAGGGTATCAAATTACAATTAGGGTTCCCAGACAGTGTTAGGGTTTCAAAGGCAGTCCCAAATGAGGGTCTGATGGCGGCGTTTTGTCTTGAAGCGAGCTGACCTGCATGATCCTGTCCTGAGTGGCGGGCGTGCGCGGCGTGCGCAGCGCGCCGCTCATGTTGTTGGTGACGCTGTACTCGGAGAGCAGCGCCGAGGAGGCGCCGTTGGCGCTCTCGCTCTCCTCGGCCGCCTGGCGGGCCACCTCGCTGGCCACGCCCATCTTCACCACTTCCTCCAGTTCGGCGTCGCTGATCTGCCAGGCGAGACCACCAAATCATCAGCGCGCGGCACCGTGGGACGTGGCCCGCCAAGGATTTCCTTCATCAAGGTTTGCCCCCCCCCAACCCCTCCGGATATTCCCCAACATGAAAGTGGTCCGTGGCATATAAAACGGTGTCGTTACCTGTGGCGCAGGCAAGACCAGTTTGGAGCGCTTCTTGGTGAACTCGGCAACGCCGCTGGTCTGCAGGATGGCGGAGGGCAGGTCGCTCTCCTTCTTCTTCTTGATCTTCTGCTTGTCCTTCTTGCGGTCCCGGTCCTCGCGCTCGCTGAAACCACAAACATGGGGCGTGGCGCCGGGGCACTTGCTCTCACTCGTGCTCGCGAGCGCTAACGCAGGACTCACTTGCGCAGCTCGCCGTCCAAGTGCTGCTGCCGGAGACGCTTGAAGTTGGGCGCCAGTGGGTCGTAAATCTCCATGCTGGTGTCGTAGAAGCCCTGAAAGCAGGCAAAATGGCCGCTCAAACATTCGGCTCCTGTCGATGCGCGGAATGCAGCGCAGCGAAGGCCCCCCCAGTTTGAGTCGCTCGAGTTTCAGCGAGCGCTGAAACTCAGGACATTTTCAAGGCTTCTCAAGATTCCCCGAAAAGCATTCAAACGAATTCAAGTTACCGAGGCGGGTTTCTTTTCAAAGGGGATCTCAGCGTTGTAGTCCACGCCTCGCTTCTTCTTCCTCTTCTTGCCGATATGGATGCCCGCCGCTCGGAGCTCTCGGCGCTTCTGCAGCGCCGCCAAACGCCTGCAAACGGTGAAAGGTGGAACCCGCGCGGTGAATATCGACAGCGCCGAGAACCAGCTCGATCGGCAAAGAAGAAGAAAATGTGACCTGGCTTCCTCCAGCTGCTTCTCTCTGGCCTTCCTCTTGGCCTTCTTGCCTTGCGTGTTGGCCAGTCGAGCTCGGGCCTCAGACAGCATCTCCAGTTCATCTGGAAACATTTGCGCACGTTGATCAGTGACGAACAAAACAGCAGCAGTCAGGAAACATCAAGTCGGATTTTCTCGGATCAAGAGTTGGTCTCTGGCATCGATGTGGCAAGTGCATTCTAGAAGCACGGACCCACCCATCTGCACATCTGCGACGTGTGTGCACGCATGCAAGAGGCGTTTTCTTTCCTGCTTAAAATAATCCAAGCCAAAATTATGGTTTGAAAGCGGGGCTTCCCATCAGGCTTCATGTTTCAAAACAAGGTTTCGAGCCAAGACAGCAAACCCGAAATAAATGCATTTGAAATGGACCCCCAAAGGTCGCTAGTCGTTTCGGGGTACCTTCATCCATGTCCACGGGGTCCGGCCGGGCCGGTTTGGTCTCGGGGTTGGGGTCGATCTCTCCCGGCTTTAACTTCCTGGGGTCCTCTCCTACTTCCTCCTCGTTGTCTCGCTGTGCTGCCTTGTCGCTAAAATGACACACAGATGCAAACGTGTGGGGGCGAGGCCTGCCGGGGGTCGAGTGGCGCGGTGGCGCACGAGCGTACAGCAGATATTCGTAATGCTCCAGACACTGGGCGGCCGTGCGGCCTATGATGGGCGCGATGGTTCTCCACTGGGTGGGCATCAGCTTGGCCAGATGAAGAAGCTTCTCCTCCTCCTCTCGGGACCACTCCGTTTTCTTAATGCTGGGGTCCAGCCATTCGTACCTGAGACCAAACCAGAGACACTTCAAGATGCAGCGATTGCAGCTAGGGGATTTGTTACAGACCCCCCCCCCCCACGCAAGTGGCAGGTAGCTCTGGTCACGGTGGCTCAACCTCTGCCTCAGCGTGAGCCAAGAAAACCCCCGAAGATCAGTCATTTAAAAGACAAACTCACCATCGGGCTTTGCACTGCTTGGCTGACTTGCGGTGCAGCAAAGAGGCGATACGGGACCACTGATTTTTCCCATATTTCATCACCGCAGCCTTGAGGATTTCATCCTAGAATTGGCAGATGAGAGAATGATTTACATTTGGGGCAAATTGGATTTCAAATGAGTACAACTGTCCACTTGTGCTAAAAGACAGTAGATTTTGGAATCCGGCCCAGTGAACGAGTACATGTAATAATTGTTGCAGCTTGTGTTTGACACAATACATAAGGGTTGAAATATTGTCAATAAAACTTTAGTAATTAGTCAAATATAGCAGATGTAAACAGTTAACCCTTTCATTTTTGCGGTGCAGCAATGAATCGATTATCAAATTAATCCAAAACTATTTTGATCATCAAGTCGTCATTTTTATCAATGCATAGATTTGTTTTACAAATCCTCAGACTCGTAACACTAAATATTCGATACATTATTCAATTCGATCATTGTTAGTTGCAGCCTAATTTAAATGTGTGTATGTATTTGACACCCTAATTTTTTTTTTTTTTGAAAAATCTTAACGCGGTTTGCTCTGTCCAGCTCTACAATTGTATGCTCACGTGAAACTGCATCTTACACTTTGTTCAATACCAACATGGAGCTTGGTTCGGCTCCAACAACTTCATTTCGTGACGTTGGTTGACGAGTTCAAAATGAGAATTGTATATTCCCTGACAGCGAGGCCGCCATAAAAAAGAATAGCGCCTTCTAAGGCATTAGTCTCCTTAACTTTGTAGCTAGCTGGTAGCTACGTGATGCTATACTTCGTATTATTTATTTACAGCTAGCGGGGTTAGCACGAGGCTAACCCCGCTAGCCGTGTACCTGCGCGTACCTCCGTATTGCGCCAAACGCCTCCTTTGATCATGATTCGCGGCATCTTGGCGTCTTTATTGTTTTCTTCCCTTCTTCCACTAGGAACAAAACAAGTAAGTAAGCAAAAGTAAGAAGCACACAGCCCGCAAGACGACTGAGCGCTCGCCGCGACAAACAGGAAACGTGTGACGCCCCTTCTTCGGCTTGCAAAGAGCAAAATGATAAGACTCTTCACGGTGCATTACTGCCCCCAGTAGGACACATCTGAAACTTCACAGCAGCAGTTGAGCGCACATTTGAGTTAAAAAAAAGGTGTAGATGTTAAAGATGGAAAATAAAGTCATTCTATAATAAAAATCAAATTAATTCAAATTGTATTAATTATCACTACAATTCTTGGTAAAAACAGATGAATCAATTTTCAGTATATTTTTACTGTTTGTAGTTCACACACATTAAATTCAACTGAAGACTCCAACATTAGATTCTCTCTTCTTTATTCCGAGAAAAAAATATATCATTGTGGGCTATTTTGTGACCAGCAATGCATTCCATCAATTGCTGTCTTACATTTAAAGTGGAGAAAAAAAAACCCCTCAGCAACATGCTATCTGGCATGAGAATGTATTTATTTCAAGATACGTTTTTACCCATTGCGCACAAATGACGACACAAACTACAGGCACAAGTGCTTTTTTTTTCCCCCCCCACACGTTAGCACGACACGCAGAACACGTCAACATGAGTAGACATGCACAAACCAAGCCCCCGGAATGGTCACGACAGGAGACGAGCAGTGAGCGATGATGTCACAGAAGAGCGGACGCGACCAAAAAGGGCCACATGGAGTGAGGCTAATAGCTAAAATATTAACACTGAGCACGACAACAACCGATAAATAATTTCTATATGGACATCATAAACCTTTTCTGATGATCTCATATTCCCCACCAAATACATTTTTACATCCACTCATTCGTACTTTCTCCAAATTACAATACTGAATGAGTGCCTGTGCGTGTGAGCAGGGACACACGGAGGCGGTCTACAGGTGATGCTGAGCTTGTTGGGAGGGATCACATGCAGACTGATATGTACAAATTCAGCTCTTGTTGTGGCCATTGACCCCCCCGCCTCTCGCTCTATTTCAGGTCTCCGGCGTCCCCCTGGATGGTCTTCTTAATGCGCAGCAGCATGGTGGTGAGCCACTGGTCCAGGCGGGACACCGAGTCAAATTCCTTGACGGCCTCGGTGAAGGCTTCGCTGTTCTGCTCCTCGTGGGCCTCCAGAAGTTTCTGTGTGCACCCCGACGACGAGGCCATGTCAAAACAATGCAAACCATCATTGTGTTACTTTGGTTCCTTGTGGTTTTCAGGACTTTGTTTGTGTTTTTGATTTCGATTTTCCAGCGTACCACCGCAAGTGTTTTTGTTCAGCCCACCCTGCTCCTCCTGCCTCCCTGCTTTTTGGGGCCCTCTACCTGCCATGCAACATGACATGACAGGATTTGTAGCCTGTAATCGGACAAATATAGCTGATGTCGATGTTACAGTAAACCCCTACTATATCGCGGGTCAGTTTTCACGGTCCTGGTTTATCGCTTTTTTTTTTTTGCTAAGTGTCATAACAGTTCTGATTCACGTTTTTTGACATTGTTTGTCCAATCATTTTGTGTTCCCCATTGCGCAATCTCTCGCAGTATATCATGTGTTTGTATTGTTTTAAGAGGGCATTTAGACACCTTAGAAAGTGCCATAAATGCAATAAAAACATGCCTCGAAAGTGTTTAAAAAGGGTCTTTTCGATAATGTGGATTTGGGATTTCACTTCTTGGCGAGCTGATCTGGAACGTAACTGCCATGATGAAGTGCAAACTACTGTGTTAGTATGTACCTTACTTTAGGTTCATTTTGTTTCATGATACATTGGTAAACATTCTTTTTATACTTATGTATAATGCATATATATTCATTGAAATGGTAAAAAAAAAAGCAAACTCAAGTAAACAACAATTTATAGCAGTATAATTTTTGGGCTTGTGTAGCTTTCCTATGATATGACCACATATGAGTAAGAAAGCAGAATTGCATGCAACATGCTTAACCCCCCCCCCCCCACCAAAAAAAACAAAAAAACAAAAAAAA
>CAAKHF010011598.1:39076-58385 GCA_901007745.1 Hippocampus kuda
CTACACTATGCGGCAAATTACAATTTTTTTTTAAATTTTACATATATATATATATATGTACTGTATTCTCAGTGTTTGTTTTCTTTTATCGTTTGAGAGGTCAAAAGAATCTTTGCCCTTCTACTTGACCTGCTTCTTTTCACAAAAGCTCATTTTCTCCGCTTTTAGGTCAGAAAGTGGGGGATTTTGGCAAAACCCACCCATGTTTTACAGCGGATGACGAAAGAACAGAACAAGCAGGAGACAAACTTTTTTTTTTTCTCCAGAGGGAGAAGCGAGTCAACTCTTTCTTTTGGTAGGTTCAGTGCGTGTATTGCCACAGGACAGAAGATTCTGTGAATTGTGAAAGATTAGTCAAAATGCTCAATTGAGTCCAGACAGTTGTGTTGTATTCAACTTTTCCATACATTTGCAGTCCTGCGATTGGCTGGCAACTGGTTCAGGGTGTCCGAAGACGGCTGGGATAGGCTCCAGCACCCCCTGCGAGTCTTGTAAAAGATGATGTCATCTTTTGCAACTTTGTTTACACACGTTTGGAGTGTGCTTTTGTTTTTCTTGGACTAATCTAAATTCACTCTAAGATGATGACATTGATGGTGCTGCCTTTGAAGGATTCGTATGTTTGCCGATTGTGTTCTTGTTTTGTTAAGAAAGTCATAGGCCTAAGAAGCAGTGGCAATGCCTTTGAATTTTTTTTGGTTGTATTCCTGCAATGGCTGAATCACATCAAAGAAAAAAAAAGCTCCATCCATCGAAAGGTACTATTTTTTAACTTTTGTCGAATGCATCTTAACTGAATAATTTAAAGACACTTTTTAGGAATAAAACTTCACTGTCTCACTTTGGATCAACTCATGGGTCTACTAATCGTGTATTTTAATGTTGGCCAAAATGGCTGGACTCTGCTGGTTGCTCTCAACTCACTTTTGCCAATGCCAACAATTCAACCTTGGAGGAAGTCTTTGCTCATTGAATTTGTATCAAACATTTGCACTTTAAAAGCAGGTCAACAATTTGCACGATCTGATCGTCATTTAAAAAATATATATGCATATATATTATATATATTTATATATATATATATATAGTAATAACTAGACCTGTTTTGTAAACTTACCATTTTACAAGGCAAATCACGCAATTGCACAGACTCAAGACACTCCCACTGCCCACCCATTGACACGCGCGTGCACACGCACGTGCACACATACACGCAAACACACACACGCAAACACACACACACTTCTGCAATAGCAAATCTCTGTGCTGGGATCTTATATAAGGCAGAGTGGGAGGCGGAGAGCTATTTCAGGCCCATAAAAGACCAAAGAGAGTGTATGTGTGTGTTATTTGTGTGTGTGTGCATGCATGTGTGTGTGCGTGTGTGTGTGCGCATGCAGGACAGGACCTTTGCAGGAACTGGAAATCATCTGAATCACTTTTTGGATTTCATAAGCAAAAGTGGAGTTTGGAGGACTGCTGGGGTGCGAAGCCCGGCCGTGATGCGTTCAGGGAGCCTTTGAAAATGGAAGGAGATGTCAGACAGATGCAACAAGAGCATCCCTAAAGAGCGTTGGAAGCGTACCAGGCGGTTCGTGCTTAAGCGTGTCTTCAAGGAGTCCTCAGAGATGAGCTCCCATGCCGCTGGAAAGGACTTTTAGTCAAGCGCGGCCTGTGCGTCAGACATTCAACTTTGGAGCAAAAGAGGTATTAGTCAGACATTCAAATATATTTAGAAATAATCTAAATGGCACAAATAACTAGATTATGTTTTTTTTGCTTAAGTGCATCTGGTCTTGCCTGAAGGAGATTTGCAGAACGGAAAAGAGGTCAAGTGACTCCATAATTAATCCTTCTTATAGCCTACACTTGCACACTTGGGTTTCTTATGGGTATCATCCACTGCTCCTTTTACGGATCTAACACAAAATGTTGAGCATGTACTGTAAAAGTAAATCTCATGTTTGGCATCTTCCACAGATGATTGTTGGTGTGCATTGCAGATGATATCACGGGGCCCCATGGCTTATATTTAGTGGATATGATGTTTTTTTTTAACACAGAAAAAAGTCTAAGGAAAAGTCACACCGATTCATTACAAAATGAAATATGCCCAAAACAAGGAAAGATGAGGAAAGGTGATGTGTACTTTTTTTTTTCACTCGCTGTAATTAGAGTACAAGTCCCCAATTCCATCCTTTTTTTCTTCTTCATATTTCAAGGGACACGTATCCCAAATGACTGTTTATAGGAGCACATGCACCCAAATAACATGTACAAATAATATATATAAATTGACCTCCACCTTATCTCAAGCGATTACTCCGAATAAGCAACACCAAAGGTTAGGCAAAAGTATGGACACGTGGCCTCGAAATGTCCAAAAATGGAGTCCCCCAAGGTTCTGTTCTTGGTCCCCCACTAATGTTGTTTAACTGTTTGTTTTTTTTTCCTTTTAACTGCAGGTGTGTCCCAACACATTTCTCTTCAAGTGTCGCTAATGTCCAGGCAGTGTGATGCTTTTTCTACTTCTTCAAAAAGGGCCAGCTATTTTTAACTTTTATCCTCCCAGTGCTTTTAAAAATCACATTGATAAAAATAACATTGGGGCTAAACTGAAAATAAGGGAGAATAATGGAGCATACATTATAATTAATTGTGTATACTTTGACTGGGGCAACCATTTACTCACTGTGTTTTTACTTTGGTGATTTCATTCATTGAGATTTACTATCAGGTATGAATTGCACTCCTCAAGACGCGTTTGCATTGAACAGATTTTCAATTTTATTGATAAATCAAACATTCATACGCGACTCATACATACAGTTATGTGACGGTGATCGCTGTGACTGTGTAAAAATAGAAGAAGCTCTTTCTACATACAGTGGGTCCAGTGGATGAGCGGCGGGACGACCATCTGCGGCGAGCCATCGCCATGGTGACACGCCTTAGCAGCCATTTGTTTGTTCTCACCACTCTTGGCCGTCATCCGGCACTCGTGTGTCCGACTCGTGCCTCGTTTGTCTCAGGCTTGTTAACGAGTGATTTTTGCTGTCGTCATGGCAATCTGGTGTTTAGCACCCGGACAGTCTTACGGCCGTAGTGCCAGTAGCTGTAGCCCGATGCCGCAGTGGTCGCGGCGGTGATGATCCTGCAACACGTAGGATATAAATTACAGTGCTACCCCTCACATACCAGTTGAATTGGCGCCATGACTACTCTTGTAACTTGAAATACTCACGCCATCTTTTCCCATTCAAATAAATGGAAAGGCCTTTAATGCGCTCATTCCCCACCCCCCAAAAAAATATATTACCAAATTGTACAGAACACGTCCAAGTTGTTTTAAATTAAGAGCGTAAACAGGAAGCTAGACGTAAGTAAACCCAAGCACATGACCTCAATTCATGAACACACAATTCATTTTAAGTGCGGTAAACGTTAAGTCGAGCAACTTAGTTGAAATTGTCGGCAATTTTCTAAAAGAACACATGCTTGAAAATTTGCTCCCAGTGACGAGGTCAACCATATGAATGCAGAGTGCACGCTCAACATTCCTTTGAAGTGCATCAGCAGACCAGTGGGTAGCGCTGTTGGCGTCTTACCACAAGCCCTGCAGCAAGATGCTGTCGGTGTACTGGAAGACTGGAGCCGCCAAGGATGCCGCGACCAGAACCAGTTGGATGGCTGTGTTCACCTGTTGGGTGCCCACACCAACACACAAACAGATCAACGCACGTATGCGCGCACACACACACACACACACACACACACACACACACACACACACACACACACACACACACACACACACACACAATGTAAATGAATGCAAATGTGCAAAGCATAGCAATGATGAAGCAAATAATTTATTAGAACCAACATGTTTTGATTTGAACTAAATCCTTCATAGTGGTGGGTGATTCAGCTATGAAAAAAAAGCCAGTTTTTCTACCTTGATACAGTGAATGTCTCACCTTGCTGAATAGTGTCGGCTTGAGTTGAGCTGTGGTGTAGCAGGGGTTAAAAAACTTACTGAGGGTCACCTGTGAGTGGCATGGAAACGACATACGCCAAAGACTTCTTTATGTGGCAATGACCAAAAATTTTTTTTTAAAAAAGCCTCACCGGTGGCGGCACCGTCTTGTATCTGACCCAGAAGACCGCTGCGATCAAACCAATGTCCCTGAAGACCACCAGAGCTGTCAGTGGTGCTGCAAGAGAGACAACAGGCACTTCATCACTTGCACAGGTTGGGCCAACTGAATCTGCATCATTTCCCACAGCTCACAGGACGATCTCTCACGGCGCGCGTGGAATAATACCTGGTATGATGTCTGCATACGTGAGGCTGATATATAAAATGCTGATGAGGATTTTATCTGCTAGCGGGTCCAGGGCACTTCCTAATGCTGACTTCTGCGTGGGCCACGTCCTGGCGATGTAACCATCCAGCTGAGAAGGACACACACACACACACACACACACACACACACACACACACACACACACACACACACACACACACACGCAATCAAGACATATAACAATTGTTATCTGTTGAATGACTAATGATTAATTTGCAGTCTGCTGTCGGAGTCAACATTCTTCTCCTGTCTTACCTTGACTTCGAAGTGACCTGAATTTGAGAGGTAAAAAACAGGATGGCAGCACCAGTTTGTGCAGTTTTGCAATGTTGCGTGAATCCATAAAATGGCTAACAAGCAACTTTTTTTTTTCCGGAATGGGCTTGTTAGGCAAATTATAGAGGCGTGGACTCTTGCACTGACATGACACAGTTGTGTTTTTGTGCATCGTGCGCATGTTGTTACCAGGTCAGTGGCTCCGGCTAGGGTGAAGAGCGCCAGGCTGAGGTGGAAGTGTTGTTGGATGATCAGGTGACCCAGGAAAGGAGCCAGGACTATCCGACACACGCACAGCAAGTTGGGGACGGTCCACGGGTTCTCGTACTGAAGGGTGACAATTGACATCATCTCTTTAACAGATGAATGGTTCTCAAACTGGGCTGTGTGAGCCACAACTTTTTGTAAAGCTCTTTTATTTTCACTCCACCTTTTTAAGGAACCAAAGGGTGATCGTTTCAGCCAGGAAGTGCTTACCAGTTCTTTAAACTTAAACAGGCCCTGTCCGGGTACCGGGAAGGCCTCCCCCTGCGGCGTGTCCGTTTTCTGGTCGTTCTTCCCGCGACACTCTCCGCCTCCGGTGGACAGGAGAGCCCGGGAGTTGACCGCCAAGCTGCCGTGACCTCCGCGTAGCACGAGCTGGGTCCGACACGGCCTCCACCGCGTCGACAGAAGCTGGCCGAGGCGACGGGGAGCGCGGCGGTCCGCCCATCTTAGGCCGAGGCTCCAGGAGCCTCCCGCCGCCGGGATGACGAGCGCTCCGCGCCGGAGCCGCCATGTCGTCTTCGCCTCCTCCTGCCGACACGCAGCCCCGAACCGCGCCGACAGCAGACACTCGGCGGCCTTGCGGCACAGCGGCGCCGGAGTGCTCCGAAAACATAAAATCATCATGTTCACCTGCACTCCGTCGGCGAGCCCTGCGTCCGCCGGGCCATGACCAAGTTTTACAGCTTAGGGCCGAAATAGGTACGACAGGAGCAAGTGGGCTGCCATGTTGCCGTAAAGAGACGCGGCGAGGGCGGGCAATGTCGTAAATCTGCGCGCGAGGGGGAGCCGCGAAACAAGACTGCGCGTGGAAATGTTTTGTCTTGGTCCGAATATTTTACATTATATGGTAAAACGAAATATCACTGTGATAATACAACTGGAAAAGTTATTTGGGAAAAAAAAGAAAAACAACATAGCATTACTCGGTAACGAAAAAGAAAGATGCTTTATTAACAAACTAGTGCACAACAAATAAAGTGCAAGTCAAATAAAAGTAAACAATTTGAAAAATCATGCTTGCAAGAAGAACGATCCATTGAAATGTGAAGTCGCTGAAAGGGGCGGGCAAATTTAGTAAAGTTTGTCAAATGTTTTCACAACTACGCCATTCTTATTTTAAATGGTATTATTTAGAATTTAAATACAATTATTGAAATATAAATGAATACATGAACATTTTATTTTTTGAATTGTATTATATTTCCAATAAATCACCGATTCGCCAATTATTTACCCTTATTTTAAGAAATACTTTGTAACTAACCAATTTCAAGAAAAAGCGGCTAATTTCATGCAAAAATATTACAGGATTCTTGACAATGACAAATGCATGGTGGGCCAGGTTAAAAAACAGATTCAGGTACTTCTCCCCACCCCTGGTCTTGCCTGTCTGTTGCTTGTTTTGCTCTTGAATGGTCGTTTTGCAGTCCACTCCAGTTCAGTGAGTGATGGTAAAGCCCGTTGGGCTTGTCAGACGGTCTGAAGTTGGTAGAGCTTGGCTCCTTTTTTCAATAGGAAACCTTGTTCATTCAGAGAACTTACCAGACCCTCAAAGTCCATCACCTGCCAAAAAATATACACCGTTTATCAATGACTGCGAATAATTGCAACGTTATTGAAGAAGAAGCATATCGAGACAGGAATAAAGTGTAAAAATACATTTTAAGACATATTCCCCAGGTAAAATAACAAGTAGGAACCACAGAAAATGACTGTTTTTCCTTGTTTGTGGTATGAGATAAGTGTGAGGTTGTTTTTGTCGTATTGATGTTTTTATTTTGGATAATGGAATTGGATGTGTGCTGCTTTTCCCCCCCCGCTTTGTTTGTGGTGATGTATTGTTATATTGTCTGGTTTGAAATCAACTTGAATAACCTTAACTTCAGATGAAGAGAGGTGAGGGCCACCTTTGTAAAATACAGTAAATCCCCACACACATCATGTCATACTGTACCTTTATGTTCAGCCTCTCCGCCACAGATCGAATGGTCTGGAGGTCAAACTGCTTCTGATTGGTCTGCTGAGCGTGCGCGTGCAAAGCGCTGATGAGTCTTTTGGCGGCACCGCGTTGACTCATGCCCGCGCCCAGCTGCGAGCGCTCAAAGTCCAGATTGCCCAGGCCGTCCGAGTACGTGTCAACCAGGCTGCACAAACAGAGCGCGAGGTGTGTGAAGGAATGAAGAAAGGGAATATGGAAAATGTTTTGCTAGCTCATAATAACCTGTTCGGTGGTTTCAAAATCCCACAGAAAAGTATGCACGATAGCAGGGGTTTGTAAAAGTTTTATTTGATTATAATATATTTTTTAAAGGGACATCCACAAGAGTTGAATGAAGGCAAGTAGCGAAATTTGGGGTTTATTCAGACATTTCGCCTTCAGTTCCAAATCTTAGATGCGGGATTACCCTTTTCAAGTCTTTAAATCTGCACAATGCACAGACTAAGAATGTCAAAGAGAAACTTGGAGGAGGCTTTTTGCAGATGCTGTGGGAAAATATGGCAAACGTTTATTTGGAGGAAAAAAAAAACTAATTCCATTGATTGTTTCCATTGATTGATTCGACAAGTGTTTAACAATACAGATTAAATGTAAACATGTCAAGTGGTTTATTTCACCGAGGAAATGTGATCCGCTTCAGGAACCAAGTGATGGAATGTCAGGTGTGCAAACTGTCCAATTTCACTTCATTTATTTATAATTACAGATACATTATTGAAATATTGAAGTTATGACGAACTGGCCAATTATTTAATATTGGATATTTTGAATGTAGAGTGTGTGTAAAATGCTTTATTTTACGACACTTCTAAACTAAACAGGCCCACAAGTGAGGAGTAAATTGAGACAAGATCAGTTGACTGTCTATATTAATCTTGGTGGTCATGTGATATGTTTGGCTCATAAAACATCGGGAAACCCTGCTTTACCTGTGTTTCATAATTTCCACCACATCCTCCGCATGGCTCCTGGTGGCCGTCTCGCTGAGCTCCAGTCTGGCTCTCGCCTGCATGGAGGCAGCCAGATCGCACGCGTGAATTGATTACTTTCCGCAGCGTGGTCTAACATCCACGGCGACATGTCGGCGGCTACCTCGGTGAGTCTGATGAGCGACTCCAGCTGGCGGGTGGTGATGGGCGTGGTGTCGGCGGCTCGCGACTGGGACCTCAACGACAGGTAGAAGTCCTGAAGCGTTTGCGCCGCTTCCGCCGAGAGCGTGGGGTGAACGTAGTGGCGAGCGTAGGTGATGTACTTCCTTAACAAGACCGCCGGAATGGGGTCGCTTGCTTCACCCGCTCGGATCTTAAAGAACAAGAGCACTTGTCGTTGTCAGCTTCGTGGAAACGCAGGGCGCTTGGTGGTGGTGGTGGGGGGAGATCATAGTGCTGGAAACGAAACTAAGTGTTCCAAAATACCTGACGTTACCAGGAGCCAATCAAAACCCAGGAGAATGACACTCCCACCACACTGATGAAATGTTCATTATTTTAGCTACATCCTGACTTTTGACTGCATTTTTCAATAGTGTACACTCCTCGATCGCTCTAAACCCAACCAGTCGAGGCAGACAGCCGCCCAACAATGAATGACGGGTACGTTCTTCCCTGCCGCTCTGCTGTGGGGCTCATGCAGGGTTCAGCCGGTCTCCTAATGTGTGAGGCGCGTGCTTCAAATGCAAAGTGGCTTGAGATGAACCTCCTTTGTGAAATGGCGCTCCACAAATCAAATGGAATCGAATCTTCACCTGCAACCGCTCAGAGAGCGGCATGTCGGCGCGCTCCAGCAAGATGGACGTCTCCGCGTCGCTCTTGTTGCTCCTGCCGACTTGGGCGCTGCTGGTTTTGCCTCCGCCGGCACGGTTGGCCATGATGTGCTCCGACAGACGGCGGTCGTGAGACTCGTCGGGGATGTCCAGGAGGAGGAAGACCACGTCGAAGCGGGAGAGCAGCGGTGAGCCCATCCTGAAAATGAGGCCCCACGCGGCGTAAGAGAGGCGACAAGCACACGAAAACGTCCTGAGCAACTGACCGACGCCTCACTTCAAATTCTCCGAGACGGTCTTGCCTCGGTTGTAATGGCCTCCGATGGGGTTGGCGGCGGCGACCACGGAGGTTCTGGCAGGCAGAGAGGAAACGATTCCCGCCTTTGCCAGGCTGACCGACTGCTGCTCCATGGCTTCCAACAGGGCCTGCTGCTGGCTGCCCAGCTTGTCAAACTCATCGATGCAGCACAAACCTGAATAGAGGGCGGATGCCGACTTCAAGGGGGAAGAGATAAAGTGACGTTTTCCAATTATTCGCTGCCCAGGATGTTTACCATAGATTCGTCAAGCGGAATCCAACTGTATAACGCCACTGACACAAACATTCGTCAAGTATTTATTTTTTGCCACATGAGAGGGTCTTGCTCAGATTGTCTACCAGATCCCTGTAGATGGCAGAGTTGCATCACTTTGGATTTGAGATCAGCGTAGCTTTATTATGATTAGAAAAATAACTATCGATTGATTTGATCATTCATTAGTTGTCGATTCATCGATGCACCTCCACTTTTGAATAAAGGACCAAAGATTAGGCAATCAATCTGTGCTTGCCGTGTCGATTACGAGGGAAAGAAATACCGGCATCATGGAATTTGGACAATTTTCGGCACTTCACGCGCAAACAGAAAATGTCTGTATGAACACAATATAGAAAGTGTTTCACGATGGTGATCACAGATGATGCTGTTTAGTGAGTGAATAGCGTAGGCCATGTAAAAAAAGCCAGGGCTGTTCAACTTGAGCCATGCGCATTTTTTGGGGCGGTTGTGTGCCTGTAAATCGGGTTTGCCATCAAAAGCCCATTTCTTGCCTTGCTTTTGTGGGTTTACCGTCTGAGGTGTCACAAATATTTGCATCAAGAGCAAGCATGGTTCTGCCTGACGTGTTTCTTTTCACAAAAAGCTCATTTCCTCCACCAGTGATGTCTCGCTTCCTCCGCTTGCCTTTCTCTTCAGAATTTGGCCAGGAATGATAACGACAGCCTGTTAGTCCCCTAGAATAGCACGAGACACTCGGGAACCATTTTTAACTTGTGGGAAAAAAAAAAAGGCTCCTTTAAACATTTGCAACAAAGAAGAACGGTGGCTGCCTCATTCCATCATCGTGTACGATGAGGACGCTCCTTTGTAATTGACACCATCTTGAGAGGTCTGAACTCATTTTCTGGAGACGAGTGTAAAACCTAATCTGCGTGGATGTTTGCACTTGCGTCCCCACCTTGGTCGGCCAACACCAAGGCCCCAGCCTCCAGAGCGTAATCTCCACTTCCTGGATCTCTGTACAAACTCACTGTTAGTCCTGAACACAAAATTCAAAGTGTACCGTAACTACTTTGACATGTGAAATACTCTCAATTCAAACAAAGTGTTCAGGTCTAGAATATGGAGAGCGACAATTGCTTTCAACTTCACCCTCCTGTTGCGTTATTGCTGAATTCCCTTCCACGCAGGTAACATCCTGCCTCTATTACCGCCTCTGATAACAACCTCGGAATTTGGAAATTAGTTTTTGCCCCCCCCCACCCGTCCAGTGCCATATACACACAGTAGCAACGTGGGAAATAAGGTGGGGAAAAAAGCCGGCTTTAACAAACAGCGCAGATGAGGCAAAGAGGCCCGAATCAATAAAGGTTTACCGCCTTAATGTGAGCGCTCCACACAAAATTGTTGAGACGGGTTACCTGCGGTGCTGGTGCTGTTGCCACAAACGTAGATCCCCCGAGGGGCCACGTTGCACACCGCCTACAAACGACAATACAATTATTTTGTTGGAGTTGGAACAAAGAGCCGGATGGAGTCAAGCTCTCGGGCATCGAATCGACCTGCAACATCTGGCTCTTGCCCAGTCCGGGATCTCCCACCATCAAGACGTGAGGGTCTCCTCTCACCGGGACGCTGTTCTTGCCCGTGTGCTTCTGCCGGCCTCCGAACAACACCAGCACAAGCGCCGCTTTCACCAGCTACAAAGGCGCGTGGGAACGCATCGGCGTGAGAGGCCGACCAGAAAAGTCGCAGAATGGAGGGCGGTGCTCACCAGGTGGCCGTAGATGGCAGGACATAGCGAGCTGAAGAGAGCAAAAAGGAGTCAACACGTTTCCAACAAACATCCGAAAGCAGCAGGAAGGTGTTGGTTGCACTGATGAAAATTTCCAAGTTAAGGTACATGTTTTCAATGGCCTGTGTAGATTTGTTCTGGTTTTGCCCGAGGAAGAAAGCACGATGAACCACCTAAAGCTAAATTTTGGTCCATGTGGATACACATTCAAGTGTTGAACCCTTGAAGCCTCAAATGGATAAAAGCCTTCAACTCTTCTAAAGCGAAGCTAATTTAGCTGCAGTGATGAGAGAGAGCACAGAAGAGAAAGAAAGAAGACTGTGCAGTGTGAACAGTACGTGAATAACAGGCTGTCTTGCATGTTTTGTTACAAGGGATGAAATCATGGAACAATTGAAGAGTGAAGATGAAAAATTTGTTTTTGATCAAATATTGAGGGTCGGTTTACATGCAGTGCCCCTGACGCCAAATCTGGAGCCTGGCCCGGCAGTGGAGCTTCCACTGAAGAGTTTCATTCAAAGAAAGCCTATGACTCTATCATCCATATGAATGCTTGTTTGCGTCCTTTTTTTTTTTTCGCCTTTAAGGCCGGCAAACTTACTGCACTATGAGTCTGAGCAGGTCAGGCTGCGACTGGATCTCCTGGATGGCATAGAGCTCCTTCAGGCTAAACTCCTCACCTCCGGAGCGATCCTCGGGCGAGCCGCCAGACGACCCCGCACCTCCAAACTTGGACTGCTGACCTGCATTCAACAGTCATGAGCTCCACCTGATGATGACACCTCACTTGGGAGTGAAACTTGGAACGGCAGCCACCTTTGGTGTTGCTGACTGACGTGGCCTCAATGTAGAGGAGAAACATGCACTGGTCCTTATTCCACCTGGAGGTGCCTGGATCACAAACACAAGGCCCCCACCCCCCACATTCAATTCTTAGCTCATGATACATCATTTGTCCTTAAAATGTTTTTTTTAAACAGTATGTTTTTTTTTCTTTTAAATTTCTCTAGCTGTCTATTGAAGTTGGTCGTCACTTCGTGACAAAAGCAAAAAGGGGGTAACCGTGTGACAACAGATGAGAACCGATGATGTAAGAAGCAATCAAAATCGTTTTCATGTAGAAATTTGGTAGCAATGGGCCTTCTGAAAACTAACGTCCAATGTCCTTTCCTACAATTGTAATTTTGCAAGTTGCAGCTGTACATGTATATGTCTGTATATGTCTGTCGACAGATGGTTGTGTGTGCGTGTGTGTGTGTCCGTGCGCACCATCATTTGTGACTCTAACAATCCCCGTCACTGTCACCGTGTCGCCGGGGACGCAGCTGTCACAGAGGTCGGCGGTCAGGTGGCACTCAACTGTGCGTGGGATCCGTCCGGCCTCCCTCTGCTCGCCACACACCAACTCCTGCACCCTGCCAACACACGCGCGCACACACACTTAACATAGCCACCTATGGCATTCTGTCAACATTCCGCTGTTTATCTGAACAGACCAGAACCGCAATTGCGAGGAGTCAGTCTGCGGCAGGCGAGTCAGTGCTGACGAACCAGTGAGCTAAGTGCGACACCTAGTGGTGATATCGTCATTTTCAAATGCTGTCGACCTTGAGAAATGATCCAATTTCAACATGAAGCGAGAAGCAGAACAAGGAAAGAGACTTGGACAGTATGGCCTTTGTATCAATCTTGTGTAGCTATGTGTTTAACTAAACATGCGACGATTGTTCACTGACTAAACGAAGACAAGATTAGCGTTCTTTCAGTGTACAATATATAATCATTTGTAGCAATTTGGATTTGTGGTGGTGTGTCGTAGGACTTTTACACATTGGACTTGTCACACATTGAAATACTGGAATACAAAGTGGCAGAGGTCCGGGCATCCGCAGTTGGCGCGCGGTAACTTGTAGCGGTCATGGCGGAAGGCAAACAGGAGGTTAGTGGAATAAAGGTTTGTAAGCATCACAAATGGCGCAAGTCGACGCGGTGTGTCATACTTACTTGATGATTTGCCAGTCTACAGTGTGTGTCAGAGGGGAACTCCGTCTGGCGCTGAACGCACGACTGCGGCAATCTAGCTGGGTACACTGCCAGACAACGCACACAAGTGAGACCCTTCCGACGCCAACGCTGCGCATTCCCCGGGGTGCGCGTGCCTCCTACCTTGGCGGGCGTGGCGTACTTGCCGTGGTGCAGCGGCAGCGAGAGCGTACTGGAGCACGACAGGCACTGGAAGGCCAGCCTGGTGCATCGAGGCCGGATGTTGCTCACCCGGACCACCGTGCCCCTCACGCACACCAGGCAGCCGAACACGCTGGCGCGCAGCGTGCGGAGCGGAGTCAGCGGCTCGTAGTTGTACAGCCTGTATATAGAAGTCGCGCTTACAGCGGGTATCAAAAGTCTACACACCCTTGTTCAAATGCCAGGTTCCTGCACACCCCTTCATAACTTGCAGCTAGCTGTGTTCAGAATGAATCAAACACATTCACACTCGGGGTGTCTCCCATAAAGCGGGCTTTCTTTGCAATTGAGACGTACAGGTTCAATGTCACAATGGTCTTGTGTTGGTCTCATTTTTTTATGCTTCATAAAAATGCCCATTTGAACAGGGATGCAGTTTTCTTAACGTCACAGTGGACCTCGAGTGTAAACAAACGTGAGCTTTGCTGCCGCATACCTTGCACTGATGCGAGGAATGCTTATAATTGGCGCGGCGACGGGCAGCTCGTCGCCGGGCAGCTCGGCGGCCTGTTTCTCCAAGTCCACAGTTAACACCTGTTTCACAACGAGAGGAGGCTGCCTTCAAAAAAATAAAATAACCATGACGCCTGCGGCTATCTCTATAGAAATGTTTCAATCTCGATTTATTTCTAATCTCTCGCATTTGGTTAAGTCGCACCTAATATGCAAATTGTCTCGTGTCCGGCCTCACACACTAGCGTCTACATTATGGCCTGTTTTACTGCCGCTTCTCCTCTTTCCTCTTACATGGGCGAGGCTCTCATAGGTTTGTCAAACCAAAAAACCCCCAAAAAACAAAAACAAAAAAACCCCCCGGCAAGATCAACATCAGATAAACATGAAATAATTGTACAGCATTTTATTCACAATTACTTGCCTGTGACACACTAAAAATAGCTCTGGGTTCCACTTTGGACTCACACCTGTTGATTAATGTTCTCTGTGACTTGCTATTTATGGCCGATAAATATTCGACTTTTGCCAACATGATCTGCCATTCATATTCAACAAAGTGCAATTCAATGACGATCAATAATCACTCATATTTGGCCAGAATTCTTCTCATTCAACAGTGAACTCAGATAATACTGGCCCATCCAGTATTAAGAAGTAATCATTCAACCCGTCCATCCGTGCGTGTGTGCTGACCTGGTGAATGGCCACTCCCAAACAGTTGAAGATCATCTCCGGTTGGTCCTTCAACTCTGCAGTCAGGGCAGGAAGCGCGGCTAGCACCGTCTCATTTGTGGTCAGGTCCACGTAGTCCACCAGTACGCTGCCCTGACGCTCGATCTCGTCCTGTAACGCACAGCAAGTCACCACCCCAGTCCACCACATCGCGTCAGAAACACAACCCGACCTTGTCGAAGAGGTCAATCTTGGAGGTGAAATACTTCTCAAACGCTTTGATTTTCTCCACGCTTGGCGAGCTCTCGATGAAACCTGCCGAAAGAAAAGTCTGATTCTCATGTGTGAATCTTATCATCGCTCGGCCTAATCTTCATTAAATACCGTCAGTGAAGTACAGCGACCATCCTTTGTAAGGGCACAGCACATCCAGAGTGGCCTGATGGAGGACTGAAAAGGCAATTTGCATTAAAAATGGACCCTTGTTAGTGGGGTTAAATTTAGAAGGTCACGGGACACGGGAGCAAAAAAATGTAAGTGCCTCTGCTTCCGATAGTGAACTCATTTCTCAACAGCAGGAGTTCTTGTTTTTTCCAAAGCAAATTGAATAAACTCACCCCTGTGTGTGCCAGAGCCGTGACTTGCCGATGTTCTGTTATCACATCCAGCCTTCCCACCGTATGGTCCTCCTCCTCCACGTCCACTACCTGAACCCCCTCTCCAAGGTCTACCCCTCCACCCTCCTCTCCATCCCCCGTTGCCTCCTCCTCTCCTTCCTCCATTTCCTCTCCAACCATCATTTCCACCCCGCCATGTCCCTCTTATTCGGTCCTGTCCACTCATTCCTGGGCAAAGAAACAGGAGATGTTGAAGGTTTTTCTAATATAGCTGTAACAGTTTGTTAGAGAGTGTACCCCGCTCCATCATGGGGTTTTCCGGTAGTGACCCTGCTATTTGCAGATTTTGTAAAAACATGTATTTCTGTGGAAGTTGATGCAAGTTAATCCTAGCGAAGACGTTTCCAAGCTTGGTATGAGGACAAACAGGGCAAAAAATGTTCATGACATGTCAAATGAATGTAGGACAGCTCGCCTCGACTGTGTTTAAGAACTAGCGATATGAGGACAACTGAACCCCTTGTAATACGAGTACACAAGTACAGCACTTTTAATGTTGCACATTTCGGACGTCACGGTTTTTCGGGCGGCTTAAATTATAACTAGCTCACTTCGCGACAGAAAACGTGGTACATTAAACACAGTTGAAATTTTAACAACTGTAAGTAAAACAGCCACAGGATGAGAAAAAGCGAAAATTACCGATGACATTTCGATGTTTCCACTCGACGAGGTGTCAAAATTTCCCGCCCCACAGTCGGAGCTTCTTCTTCGCCTCGTTTCGGCGGTGATTCGATTTCCCTTTCTGACTACTGACACTTGGAGGACAGATGTAGCACTGCAGTTGAAAACAGACAGCTTCGTGCCTCCTCATTATAGTATTTAATGTTTCAAATGTTACGATGCGTTTTATTTAAAAAGCGAATTTAAAATTAAAAATGGCAATTATATTTGCATTTACATGATCAGTGTGTGGGCACTGTAAGCGACTGGTTAGCACGTCCGCCTCACAATGCAGGGGTACAGTGTTCGATTCCTGCTCCGGTCTCCTGCGTGGCGTTTGCAGATTCTCCGCGTGCCTGCGTGGTTTTTTCCGGGTACTCTGGAAGGCAGGAATCAAACGTCAAACCTGTTCACTGTGAGGTGGACATGCTACCAGCCGCCAGCCCTCGTACCGCCCATGGTAATCACCGCATTAGTTTCATGTTTTAACATTGGAAACAGATTAATGGAAAAATAAGCTCTCACGACGTTCAAGTGTGCATGTATGCCCACATTATACTGCATTAAAGAACATACAACTAATACACGCATTCAGATACAGATGTAATGGTGATGCATACAAAAAGGTATCAAATACGAAGTCCTATTAACATCAAATGGGAAGTGATGTTGATAATGACTAACAGCATTTTGCACCACCGAAGATATTTTCTCTGCACGCTGCGTGCAGCACGTAACGGGTGTACGGTGACAAATGTATGATCGGAACGTTTACTGCAGTAACTTTTGTCATAGTATGCTTTTCCAACGTGCACCAATACAAGAGTTATATGCAGAAATACATTTGTAATAACGATTGTAAAATACATGAAGGAACGGTTTTGTTTGGATCATCTCCCTACGGCCAACGCATGGACACACATACATTTGGGAGTGTTTGTGATTCATCGTCACTGTTGCTTCCGATCATTTCGTTGCAAATTCGCAGCCTACGTGCAAAACGTGAGGTTCGTGTGACGCCTGCTGTTGACCTCCCACAAGCTTGTTATTGGGTAACTTCGGCAAAGGGAACTGGAGGAACAAAAGTTTTGTTTCATTTTTGAACATTTTGTGTTTTATCCATGTTGTTCAATCAGTGGGCTGTTTTGATTTGTTTTTTTAATAAATAAATTGAGAAAATGGATGGATATTAAAAACTAAAGTTACAAGAACGGAAAGTTTTGGTGAGGCGAGGGTCCCGGGGGCGTGTCCTTCGCTGTAACATTACCATGCAGGTTTGGATGCCGAGCACGTGAGGTGTCTCCTAATTGGCGGATAAATCCAATGGGCGGAGCTTCGCCGCTCGCCTATTTAACGCTTTGTTCCATTGTTGCTGCTTGTGTCCTGCCGCAGACTCCGACTGACAGCTGACGCCACTCGTTTGCACTTAACCCTCATTTTTTCCCCTGCTCTTTTGTTTAACAATGTCTTGCGCTCATTCCCTGGACGGGAGCTTCCCACCTTCCCCGGCCGAGGACGACGGCGGCTCCAAGCGGTTGTCCTGGGGCAGGCTGCTCCAGAGGCTCGGCGAGCTCAAGGGGCTCGCGCACAGGCATCACGACAATACTGACACCGGTGAGTGCTGCAGCAAACTCTTTCGTCTCAGGACTGTTGCATGAAGTAAATATTGGCAATCCAATATAAGCTTTATTGTCAAATGCACTGCATGTGTAACATACAGCACAGATGAAATGTCTTCCCTCTCCTGTACGTGTTTAAAAATAAATAAAAATACATTTCTAGTAAATGCAATGGAACATCACAAAAAAAACAACAACCTGGAGGTGCAAAAAAAAAACAACAAAAACCAACTGAAGAATTTTACATTTAAAAATTGTGAATAAAAACTGACCATTTGAAATCAAGTCTTGGGGAAAAAAAACAACTGCTTCACAGAATTGCATTTTGTTGTTGGTACGTATGTGTGCACGCTGTTATCAAGTCAACGCAGTTTTGTGCAACGGCTTGTCATACTTTGCATGTTTGCGGAGGGGGCGGGGCCATGGGTGAGTGCACCTGCAACCCTGAGGAGGATATACAAAACGCATGTGCCAAGCGGACAGCATTCTGAATGACTCCCCGTCCTTGCTTTTAGGTTCCGTAGCAGACATATCCACGTGTAATTCCGAGAGCAACTTGTTCTGTTACCCCTCCGAGGAGACCCTGGCCGCAGAGCTGGTGGCCACCATCGAAGAATCCCTCCACGGCGCCGCGCAGCTCCTGGGCTGCTCCCGTCTCCTCGTGCCCGACTCCCTGCTGGACCACGTGGGCCAGGAGCTGGTGCATCTGGCGGCCAGCGAGCCGTGCGGCCTGCGGGGAGCGCTGGTCGAGCTGTGCGTGGACAGGGGCGAGCCGTGGTCCCCGTGCAGCGTGGGCGAGATCGCCGTGGTCGGCGCGCCGGTGCCCACCTTCCACGTGACCCTGGTGCTCAGAGCCGGGGCGGGCGGATTGTGGCCCGAGGTCCGGAGGTTCTTCATCAGCAGCCGGTCCCGGCAGACGTGCGAGACGGCTGCGAGGCACCGACGCTCTCTAAGACTGAGGTCTGGCTTCAGGGCCGTGAAGAGGAAGTTGTACTGCTCAGGGGAGCTGCTCATTGAAGAGTGCTCCTGACCTCAGCGCTCCTTGACTAGAAAGTCTCAAATGAACATGCTAAGTGACACTAAGGGCTCTGTTTTTGTCAGTGGCGCAAGAGTGCCAGGGCACAAATCCCGGAGGATCCTGATTTCTGAAAAAGCACGAGGCTCGCTGTGCTGACTTGAAGGGAATGAAAGTAGCCCCTTTGATTGGCCGTGATGAAGTCAACCGAGACCGCTTCCACAGCAACGCAGCTCTCCCTCTTGCCGATCGTGGGTCTGCACTCAACTACGGAGTTACCGACATGGCGTCTAACCCGCCCCCGCACAAAGTTACAACCTCGTGCCACGCAGGATTTAGGCCAGTCCCAAAAATAGAGCCCCAAACGCACAATCCCAGCAACGTGTAGTTGGCAAAGGTCCGTCTGTGGCAGCTTCTCGCCTGGCTGGAGGTGATTTTTGTTTTCTTTTTTAAATGAAAATACATGTTAAAGTGGCTTGACAAGATAACTTTGGTATGTGATGGTCAAATCTTAACATGTTTTTGTATTTAAGAAAAATAAATTATTTTCTATAACTTGTCTTGTGTGGTTACTGCTCAGGATGGCTCGGCAATTGTGGACGATTCCCTTTCTTCACTTTCAAAAGAGTTCCATTTTTTTTATTTTAAAAAGGGACAGATCATCCAGGTCATTCGTAGATTAAGTAAAAATGAAAATAAAATGTATCCAAATGATGTAAAATAGTTAATTTATAGCAGGTTTTAAAATGAATTCTAATTACTGGTATAAATTAACCACATTATTTAATAAAAGTGAGCATTTTAAGAAATCTGTTAACTGCACAATTATCGAATAACCACTAAACATTTTTTGTGAGATTAATATTGGAAAAGTACTTTGTGACCTCATTTTTACTTAAGACACAGAAAAAAGCCCTCAAAGCAATTAATATCAAAATTAGGAACCAATGTTACA
>CAAKHF010011598.1:58405-69141 GCA_901007745.1 Hippocampus kuda
TTTTGTATTTAAGAAAAATAAATTATTTTCTATAACTTGTCTTGTGTGGTTACTGCTCAGGATGGCTCGGCAATTGTGGACGATTCCCTTTCTTCACTTTCAAGAGTTCCATTTTTTTTATTTTAAAAAGGGACAGATCAGCACTCGGTAGCTCCTTCAGTCAGAGACTGTTACACCCACGTTGCAAGACGGAGAGATACCGCCGCTCGTTCCTACCGACTGCTGTCAGGCTGCTGAATAAAAATGAATAAACAAATAATAAATTTATTTAAATGATATGACAACAAATGTGAATTTGAATAGTACGGGGAATATTGTATAATATTGCACTTAATTGAACTTATTGACCTTATCCATATTTGTATTTATATTGCACTTAATTGAACTGTGTTTTCTTTTCTCTTAAACTTTTCTCTTCTTTCTACCTACAATCTTGCTGCTGAAGGCTGTAAATTTCCCCAGTATGGGACAAATAAAGGATTATCTTATCTTATCATCCAGGTCATTCGTAGATTAAGTAAAAATGAAAATAAAATGTATCCAAATGATGTAAAATAGTTAATTTATAGCAGGTTTTAAAATGAATTCTAATTACTGGTATAAATTAACCACATTATTTAATAAAAGTGAGCATTTATCGAATAACCACTAAACATTTTTTGTGAGATTAATATTGGAAAAGTACTTTGTGACCTCATTTTTACTTAAGACACAGAAAAAAAGCCCCCAAAGCAATTAATATCAAAATTAGGAACCAATGTTACAACAATGACTCGGATTCACTCTTTTGTTCCTTAAAAGCCACCATACAAAGGTATCCTCACGGGACAGCCAACGAGCCTTACGAATCAAATCTAACCGACCAAACGTACTGAACGGCAATTTCAGACAAAATTTATTTCAAAAGAAAACCATAATACAACTCTTCACTTGTTAATTTAATAAATAAGTTTTACCTGTGCAAGATTTTGTTTTTTAACGATCTTGATCCGACGGGCTACGAGCAAAGTCACTTAATAACATTATTAATAAATGATATTACCTTTGATCAATTCTGCACCGTTAAAAAGTCTAGTCAATATATACACTTGAAAAAACTATAAAAACAAAAGCAAAACTAATGAGCGGCTCAGACGTGTGTCTATGAGAAGGCCGGTTGGGGTTCTCAAAATGGAGAAGAGAGAGAGGAGAAAAAAAAAACAGATTAGGAGAGAGAAAAATCACAATCTTAGCAGCTTTGTTTCCTACTCCAAAGGGACGACCTGCGGACCCTCGCCGTCCCGTAGGCGGGCGAGAGGGGAAGAAAAGGTCAGCCGAAGCCTCCTGCTGTTGTATGCCAAGTCGGTGGGCCACAGGAAGCTGCGGAGTGGTTCCCGGATCAGGTCTGCTGCCCACAGTGCGTAAGGCGTGTTTTGATTCTCTTGGGTTTGCTGCACAGATGCGCTCCGATTTGGGGGGTGGGGCTGAGGCTACCGATGCGGTCCTCCAAAACGATTCAAGTACCAAAAGGACCTAAAAGAGAGGATATACGCTATCACGTGGCAGTAAAAACCTGAAAAGATTTACCACCACCACCATCGAGGTGTCCCAACACTTCTGTCCGGGTTCGATAGATTTTTCAAATCTGATTTTTTTTTCGTTTTATGCGTTAATATTTTTCAACCGCAAATTTTTAAAAATGTGTTCTTTTAACACGTTATTTCTGTAAAATATATTTCGCAATGCTTGATCTAATGATCGTCTATGAGCAATACACACGTCATCCTGATTTTGAAATCAGCAAAGTTCCTCGGACCGTTTTTATTGACAAATATGCTTGAGCCGACATTCAGTTTTGTACTAAACTTCAATGTAGGTCAAACGTGTTGTTGCTCACTTCGCCGAGACATCGACACCAACTTGGCTGGCGCTGTAGGAAACCGCTTTTATTTCCTTGGCCAAAGTTCGACGGTCACACGGCGGGGTGAGTCTTCCAACTCCTTCGGTCATTGCACGAAAATGCGTCAGCGGAAATGCGAGTACGACACGGCTGACTCTCAAGCAGAAATGACGGTGCCGGCGCTTGCAAAAGACAGACGCAAACAAAACTGGGCTACATGCTACCGATGGGCAGCAAACGGAGCCCTCAAACCTCTGTCCCTCTTTTCGAACAGAAAATGCACATCAAGTCATCTCAGCTCAACAGTGCCAACTCACTGATAAAATGATTGGAATAATTCTGTCAAACAATTAACATTTCGAAGCGGCGCTCATTGTTAAATCTGAGAAGAAAAAAAGAAGTTGACAGTGAAATTAGCAAGAGAAAATTTGAAGTCAATCTTCACGTACCCGTAACAGTCCAAACAGCTTCTAACCGTCCAGCATGACCTGAATCTCGGATAACCGGTTGCAGCTGGGAGTCCCCATCCTCTGCGCCCTCTGGTACAACTCCGAGTCCCCGAAATAGCGGGCGCGATACATTAGGCCTTCCTCTGAAAGCGCAGAACAAGTGTGAGCCACAATTCTTGCCACGAAAGCGCCGCAGCTCAAGTGCACCCACTCTGCTGCTTCTCCTTCCAGCAGTTGTTCCTGAGGTTGGAGATGTAGTCCTCCTCCACCGCTCTCTCCACGTTCTTTAGGTTAGCTCCGCTGAAGTCGTCGTTAAAGCGCTCGCCCACGTAGAAAGGCACCTTCAGGTGGGACGTATGCCTTTTGTGAACGTAACCCGCCGACCTGGCGGGACGGACGACACGTCGCGGGCGCGACTTAAGCGACGTTCGGAACGGACGCCAGCCGGGCCGGAGGCCACGATGCACTTACGGGCGGTAGCTAAGGCTGTAGGGAGGCTGCGTGACCATGAGCTGGCTGAGCGCAGACACCAGGATGAGGATGAGGATGGGCATCAGCTGAACAAACAGAGCCAGGCCTCCCTGTCCAGAAAGAGACGCAACCAAACCATTCGAATGTAGGGAACGTGGCAGCGGAAAAATACTGACCAACTCGGGCAACGACAAGCTCGTACTCTTGTTTTTCGATAGTTCGACATCGGTTCACCGAGACGCAGGTTTTTACCGCTTTTGGGGTTTGAATGTAAAGCCCCAGATGGAGAGTGTCTACCGTAGATTTCGGGCCACTGCACCGCGAAGCCTCGGTTTTGCAGCATCGGTGTAAATAACCATTATCCTTTCTTTTGTCACAGCAGTAGTGATTTTATTCTTATGATGTGCATTCAAAATTGGCAAAAAAATAAATAAATAATGCAATTTGACGTCTTGAGTGAGGCCAGAGTTGCTGACCAAACGCTTAGTTTTACACTGGCAGCCCCTGCGAAGAGGCAAAAAGTGTTTTCTATCATCATTTTACGTCTCTGAGCATTTGCGTTGGTAAACATCGAGTGCAAAACATGAAGAGTTATTGCAGATTATCCGTACGCGTTGTGAAATGTGTCTCAGCTGTTACGGTGATGAGGCCACAATTGTGGATTGAGGATGCTCACAAATGAACGGCGAGATCATCAGTCAAGTTTCCTCCTTGTCCGGGAGGGCACGCTACAATCAGGCTGAATCCGATCAAGGTTGAGTACAATAAATAGATGTAGGGGGGAAATGAAGACTTACATCTCTTTGCTGCTCTCTTCTCTCTTGCCTGTTGTGGTGTGCAAAGGGCATTCTTCCGTTTCTGTAAACATGTACGTTACCTAAAAGCGACAGGCGAACGGCATCAAAGGGGAGAGCGCGGACATTTGGCAGCTGTACTGGCGAGCTACTTTTGACTGACTGGATGGGAAGCCTCCACCAAAGAACATGTTGAAGAGGTCCTCCGGTGAAATATCGGCTTCAAAGTCACGGTGCTGCCGCTGTCTGCTCGGGTGCGACCTCTCCTCGCCGTACTGGTCGTACTGTCGCCGCTTGTCAACGTTGCTCAGCACGGCGTAGGCATTACCGATGGCTGACAGTCGCGGGCAGATAAGCGTCATCAACGCCGCACATAGTCGTTACATTGCACTGGCTTGGACTGCCGTCGGTATACCTTTAAATGCATCGGTGGCTCCGGGCGCGTGGTTTTTATCAGGGTGGAACTTGAGAGCCAGCTTCCGGTACGCTTTTTTGAGATCCTCATCAGAGGCGGTCTTTTCTACCCCCAGGATTTGGTAGTAATCTTTGCAGCCCTTAATCCTGCAAGGATGGAACAAATTTGGTGAGCAGATAGAATGGCTCTGATTGGTCAGGGCGAGGACTTCTGGCCTTGCCGTGAATATCACGGCTATTTTATCACCGATTACAGTGGGTGGCCCGTGAACAGGATATTTTAGCGTAACGTGTAGGCTGCTATGTTAGGGTTCTATGGGCGTTTGGGCAAAGTCAGTCCGGTAACTTTGTGTTTCTAATCATAATCTTACCTTAACTTTATTATTATTTTTTGTATGTAGGCTGGAAATTGTCTTAATTCTAACAACAAAACCATTTTTTAGATTGACTTTTCCTCGTGTTCTTACTAAACTCCTAATTATGCTTCTCCTAACCACAACCTTTTAATTTTGATGGGGCGCTAATCATTTTTGGTATTTTTGTTTCTCGAGCGACATGAACATTGCTCACTTGCACAGCTGTTCAATTCTTCAGTAAATAAGCGAAACGAAAGGTCTCGTTTGCAACTCGCGACTGGCTGCAAGGAATTCTAAACCAGGACCAAAATACAATCCAAAAAGGTCCAGCGATTGCATCGGTTTCGGGTTAACAGCTGTAGCCACTACGTCACGAGCTGGCACACTTTAACCGGCGCAACATTTGCACTTGTAGTCCTTGGGCGATTCACGACCAAACCGGCAAGTGGCGAGTTGCCGGTCAGGGCAAAATAAGCGCTCGGTATTGAACGAGGAAGCAAATGACCCATACTGACTTCCTGACCGCCTCCATCTGCTCGGCGGTGTAAGGTTTTGTCGAATCTGCGGGCCCCTGCGCGGACGTTTCAGCGTCCTCTCGGTGATGACGGTGCCTCATGGAGGATCTTTCTCCGTTAGCGGGTCCGCCATTCTGGTCCGGGGGCTTCCCATTGTGCGCTAGCGTGTCCAGTAAGTCTGTTCGGGGAGAAAACGACGGCTGTCACCCAAACCTCACCATTCTAATGAGCCCCAATCGTGCAATGCTAACGGTTAGCGTTGCAAAGTGTAAGCGATGGTCCGCCGTGTGAAGAACCCGCTCTATTCGACTTACTTTGGGCTTGGTCCGTCGGAAACAAACGCTGAGCTTTCTCTAAAAACTTCCTGGCTTTGTCCGGCTGGTTGTTGCTGACTGCGTTCAGTGCGATTTTAATGCAACGCTCCGCTTCGTCCTTGTTTGAATCCATTGCGACACGGCGGAGCTATTTACTTGACCCAACTCTGGGCGCGGGGTGATGACGTCACGCAAAGGCAACTTCAGTCGAAACGTCACAAGAGTGGGACCCCCGCCGGTTTCCGCCACTTGCGCCCCCGATTCCTCTTGAGAGACCGTGACAAGTGGAAGAAAACAGAAAGTCCGAGAGGAGGCTGTTATTCAACAGGTGCGTTCGTGGTGTGACCTAAGATCGCATTTTCAAGTCACTGCTGCATCTTTGAGAGCCAAGATGGCTTACTGCAGACCGTTCAATCTTATGAGACGGGTTCCTGTGCGTCCTAGTCGGGAGACCGGTCTGTCTTTTTCATCTAAAGACACCAAAGCTGCCGTTCGGGCAACGCTCCAACCAGTCAAGAACCGTCAGAGGAAAAGAGACAGGAGGCCCACCCGGGCTGGTGATTTGTCTTGGGAGGACAGGCTGGCCTCAGTGGTCACCCCCCTGTGGAGGCTCACCTATGATGAGCAACTTGAAGTCAAGCAAAAACATCAGGAGAAGATACTGGAGCAGCTCTCTGATGGTGGAAAGATCACGTTCCCCGTCCTGCCTATCCTGCCGTCCCCAGTTAGGGACGGTTATCGAAACAAGTCGACGTTCTCCGTCAACAGGGGAGTGGACGGGAACCCCAAGACGGTTGGGTTTTACGTGGGCAAAGGCAAGGATGGCAACATTGTGTGCGTCAATGGAGACCACCTGCCCAACATGCCGGAGAAGCACAAAGAGGTGGCCAGACGCTACCAGGAATTCATCCGCCGCTCTTCCCTGGAGCCTTGCCTCCTCCTCCACGACGGGGGGCACTGGAGAGAGGTCACGGTGAGGACCGACGCAGCCGGCAACACCATGGCCATCGTGTATTTCCACCCACAAGGGCTCTCCCGGGAGGAGGTGGCGGCCCACCGGGAAGACTTGGCCGAGTTCTTCGCCAATGGCGCCGGCTCGGCTTGTGAGCTGGACTCACTTTACTTCCAGGAGAGCGCCATGACCCGTTGTACGCGTGAGGACTCGCCCTACCAGCTCCTGTTCGGTCAGACGCACATTTATGAGCAGGTAATGAACACAAGTGCAGAAAGTATGCAGTTTCATGAAATGCAGGATTGATGTGGATGCGTTAAAAAAAAAAATGCTGATTCTGTTTGGCGGGAGAAAATTCTGACAATCGATTCGTGGGCAGATTATTTTAAAGCATCTGAAATGTGTTTGTTTATTTTTGCGTCCCTTAACACACTCATAACAGCGAAGATATGGATTACAGACAGAACATCCCTTTTCCGATGCTCTTGTCTTTTGGTATTTGGTTTAGCTTCACGACAGAGAGGCATTTTCAAGGAATCGTGCAAGAAAAGCAGTTCCGAATACATTTCTTTCGACTCTCTGAATAAATATTCTTGTTGGGTGCAATTGAGCCGCATGTTGTTGTCCGGAGAGGTTTTGCCATAGCGGAGGTCCGCTTCATTGTTGCTCAGCTTCCCACCTATCATCAATCAATACTTCTGGATAGCCAAACGGTTGAATGACTTACACCGCCACTGGATTCATTTCATTAATTTGATCGAATCAAACCACTTCTGCACATTCAAGTCAGTCAAACGGTGGGACTTTGGTGCTTGAATTTTGCCCCAGAAATCAACTTGGAGGTTGACGGATATGCAATTTACTCGTTCCAGCAGCAGCTATAGAACACCACAGGGGGGCAGTATTTCTCTTCAAACACCTTCCAGGTGTCAATAAGCCTTCTTTCAAGTGGGGTACTTTTTTTTTTTTTTTCATTACACTGTGGTTGTTTAGGTATATATGTTAAGAACCAAACAAAACTTTGTTTTCATAAAGCTCTCTTTCAAAAAATAACCACATCAGGAAACAGTGCAATACACGGCTCAAGCATGATGACACTCCCATATCTACTGAAATAACTAGCGGCAGCTCTTGACTGTCATTGACAGATGCTGGGCTTTAGCTTCCGCATCTCTCCGGACGCATTCTTCCAGGTGAACCGTAGCGCCGCTCAGGTGCTCTACAGCACGGTCCGAGACTTGTGCGTCCCCAATTGTGAAGACGGATCAGGGACTCTCCTCGACGTGTGCTGCGGGACAGGCGCCATGGGCATCACGACGTCCCCCAGAGTACGGCGACTCATCGGAGTGGAGCTCGTAGAGCAGGCGGTGGAAGACGCCAGACACAACGCGGCCCTCAACCGGCTTGACAATTGCCAGTTCGTGGCCGGAAAGGCGGAGGTGGTCCTCCCCGGCCTCGTGTCCCAGTTGGGGTCTGGGGACGGGCGCCTCGCGGCGGTGGTAAACCCCGCCCGCGCCGGTCTCCATCACCGAGTGATCCGGGCCTTACGCAGCCAGCCCGCCATCCGCCGTCTGGTCTACGTGTCCTGCAAGCCGGAGGGGGAGGCCATGAGAAACTTCAGGGAGCTTTGTAGTGCACCCGACCCAAAGAGGAAACTCCAGGGGGACGCCTTTTCTCCAAGTCTGGCTGTGCCCGTGGACATGTTCCCACATACGCAACACTGCGAACTGGTGATTCTCTTTGAGAGGTAGCGAATGGCATCTTCCACGCATCGGGATCGGGTCTGCCGTCTCCTCGACAGCTCCACCTCCTTGCCTGTGGGACACTTTGCCATTACAATCACATATTAAGATGTCCTTTATCTTAATATGTGGATATTAATCCTTTATTGGATTCATCCGCTCCCGTACGGCTTGACTCTTTCGTGCCTGTGGCACTCTTTTGTTTTACACCAAGTCCTGCAGTCAGGCAGTATTTCTCGCTGAAATGCAAACTAATCGTTGTTGTGTAAGAACATAGCAAGATGGTAACTGTCGCATAAAAAGCGCTTTGGCGGATCAATAAAGTTTTTACCTTGTTCCCTGTAGTCGGTTCTTCTTGAAATGGGAATTGATCCAAAGCTAGCAGTTGCTATGGCAAACCGAAAAAGGATGACAAACCTGATGACAGAAATCACCCCGTCAAATAGGAATTGATCAAATGCCAACATGCTCACGGTAAGACATGTCGGGGATGAATGGGCGCACTTACATGATTTCACCAAAATATGGGGAGGGGCGGGGGCCCCCATCCTGGACTGCACTTAATTTCCTTGAGTTGCCAGCTCCATTTCATTCATTCTACTGAATTCCATTTGATGCTTGTCATCATTTTCAATGCAAATTGACTGACTTCTGCAGTGCACACAGCAGATGAAAACACAGGACAGCCAAACAAAGAGTACATGGCTTTTTTATTGCATTAACTGTAAAACTGCGGCAATCGATCATATAATCCTGTGTGTGTGTGCGTGTGCGTGCGTGCGTGCATTGACAAAGGCATTCCTCCTGTTTTAAAGGTATACACTGTTGTGACTTGAAAGGCTTCAGTGGACAGTGCACAAGTGAAGGCCGAGCATGCGAGGCAGCAGCAATCATGCTGAAAACCCCCCCAAAAACATTTCAACACCATAAAGGTAAGTGACATTTGAAAAGCGAAAAATTCCCAAACTCTCAACCACACATTGTCCCTTAAGATTTGAATTTCCCATTTCGATATTTTGCACGAGAGTTGAAGTGACTTTCAAACAGACCAGCTGTCAGAGTACAAAGCATGTCAAGATGGTCCATTGATTGCGTCGTTTATGGTCGATCAACTACTACTTCATCGTCAGAAATCAACATTGCGGATGGAAAGAATTCCTCACTTGAAATGTGTTTTGCTTCCACGCGGCCGGTCGTCTTGGAGGCGGTGACCTCCTCGTTTGAAGAGAATGACATTCTGCGTTAGCCGTCGTGGCCACCAGATGGCGCTCGCTCCCATTTCTCCAAAAGTCTGTTCAAATTCTTGGACTCAAATTTTGGGCTGATGCGAGCTGTCGACTTGGGTTACGAGTGAGCTTCAGGCACTCCGCAGCTTCAGAGAGGTGAAAATAGATGTCGCACTTAAAGTGGAAACTTGGTTTGCCCCCCCCCCCCCCAAAAAAAAAAGTTGGACAACAACATTTGGGGACAAATATTCTTTAGGCACAGAAACTGCTCCCTGATATCCACCCGAATACTCTTTTTTTTTTCTTTTTTTTGTGCTATCTTTCGCACAGCATCATTTCAGGTATATTTGTTTTGTTTGTGCTGGACTCTCAAGACAGTGAAACATTCAAGTGATTGTGCTATTCAAAAAAAAAAAAACCTGTGGAGTGTGTGCGGCATCCTCTGAGCTCTCGCTGGTTAGGTAAGCTTTCCTCAGTTACTGCCGTTGAAGCTGCTGTTCAGGGGAGACGGAGGGAGAGCTCCAAGTCCCTCTCGAGCCACAACGCACAAACACGACTGTGCCCGTGTGTGACCTGAACTCTCATGTCGTGGCCGTGACTCAGAATAAAATGAATCCAACTTGTTAGTCGAGGTAATGCTGTCGTGACGTTTTGGTGATGATAGATATAAATTGTTTTCCTGCAGCAAACATAATAAACGGGCACAAATGAGTATTTACAGGATGGACCTGCCGTACTGCAGACGTCTGCAAAATGTCACATGTGCTTTAAAAAGAAAAAAAAAAAGTGAAAGCCAGTCTTCAAAATGGATCAGACAAAAAAACAAAAACAAAGTCATCATCTTGAAGCTCCTCCACATGTCAGCCCATTAACGGAGCGTCACGTCCTGGAGATTGAAGCACCGAGTCAGCAGTCACTTCCTGTTACCAGCGTTCATTTGTATTGATTTGTGCTGAGTGGCCTGTTGAATTTTGCTCAGTGAGTCACCAGATTGCTTTTGGAGAACGATCGGCTTTTGCAAGAGAAAGACGATGTTGCAGGCTCTTTTAGGGTGCGAGTTAAAAGGGCTAAACTGAGACATCATGCCGGGTGCTCGACAATGTAGTTTTGATGATTAAAAAAAAAAAAAAAAGCCAGACAGCCCCGACGCTTTTCCGGTCAACTTTTAAAGGGAGACTCGAACACCCATTGCAATGCGGTTGGTTGAGGATCTAACGTGTTCCGTCTTCAATGTCATTGGGACGTGGGAGCAGGTGCTTTGAGGTCACGCCAGGGCAACGCCATTGCTCAGCGTTTGGGGGGGGGGGGGGGAGTCCCTTCATGACGCAACTGCACATTTGCGGCCGGGCCTAATCCCCCACATTTTCGCCCATCGGTATTGACAAATTCACATATCTGACCTTTTTATTCATTGATCAAGGTCGTTCGTATTGATCTTGCAACATTCTTTTGGGCTACATTTGAAACTCTTAAACGGTTGCCATGCGCCACTTGGGCATAGCGACTTGCTGATTTTGTGCGTTTTGTCTTATCTGGGCTTTGGCGTCCTACAGAAAGAACCCAAAATGATGCATGAATGGCGAATGAAGTTTAAATAGGTTTGCCCCCCCCCCCCCCCCCCAAA
>CAAKHF010011598.1:69458-81347 GCA_901007745.1 Hippocampus kuda
AAAAAGGCATTTGGTGAACATGTGGACTGTGTGCCGCAAGGAGGCATGGGATAGGTGTCCTGGATGTGGCTTGACCATTGTAACCAGCCCCCTCGGGACGACCCCGACCCACAATGAAAACACCCCCGATTCAGCGTCATCAGTGAAGCGAACATGCACGTTTTTTTGGAGGAAGCCGGACAAAATCAAGTACGGGCAGAACATGCGACTCCTCATCGGGAGGCTGGAGATGAAGTCAGAACCGTGACGCAGACGTGCTCACGACCCGTCCGGCGTGCTGCTCGCTTGAACTCTTCAGCCGAGCTTACCCGAAGTCGAACACGGAAAGTCGTCCACGTTTGTCACCTTCTCTAAAAACGAGCTCGCGCTTCACTGTAACGTCTTTGCCAAGCGTTCTCCAAAAGAGCCCCATTCTGATTCCAGCAGAAGATGCGCTTTGGATCGCCGCCGTTTACAGGCATCCCTTGGAGCTCCCCCCACTCTCGGGCGACGGATTGCTGGCTTCCTTCGGGTGGTCCGGCACAGTCCTTTTGATCGGCGCCTGTAAATGTTCAAGACGAGTGACTCTCCGGTTTCCAACGGCCATCGGCGCGTCCGTCTCCCTCGGGACCGCGTCGCGGCGCTTGGCTTTGCCGCGCGCTGCGCCGTCTTGGGGCTCGTTTCTCACGGGTGGCGAAATGCTATCGCGCGGAGCCGCCCCGACGGGCGGCGGCCCGCCATTCAGCTGGCCGTCTTTGGCCGGTCCCGCTCGGTCCATCTGCTGCTTGCTGCAGACGGGGATCTTGTTGGCCTGGAGGGAGCGGGCGTAGCTGGAAAACCAGTCCCTCTCAAAGGCGGCCCGCAGCTGATCCACCACGGCGGAGTTCTTCTCCTCCTCGACGCCCTCGGGCCGACCGATGACCAGGCCGACGCCCGCGTTGTGGGTGAACTCGTTGCCCACCCAGTCCAGATTGCCTGTCGGCAGAAAACAGCCGTTTCAGTGGCCGCTTACCGCACACACGTTTATCGCCACTCGCCGATTGCGGTCCTGCTGTATTCAAGTGCAGAGCCGCTTCTAATCTGTGAGTTGGAGAGGGCTGCTAGCTGCCCCCCCCCCACCCAAAAAAACATGCTCAACTCTTTTCCTGAAGCCCTTTGGAACAAGAAGCGGATGAAATGAACTCGACGATACAAACGATGTCAAAGTGCTTTCTTGACTGACTGTCGCGTGTTTCAGGAAGTGGCCAAATGTGAAAGTGGGCCTTTCATCCTTGCATGTTTGTCTGTATGCTGCCCAAAACGAAAAAGTTTGGCGCCCCCCTGCCATTTACGGTCGAGGCAACGGTACGTCCGGCTTTGCTTTCCCTGCTACGGGCTCGTCGGGCATCGTGACGATGGGCGAGCTTTTCTACTTTTGGAAGTCGAGCCCGTCGTGTGAAAACAAAATGAGCGGCACGTCACCGAGATGATTTGCCATTTCATTTTCTTCCGTACCGCTTCTATTTGAGGGATTCAAGACGCTAGCTTGGACGAGATGCAGTCCTTTTTCAACTCACAAAAAAATACACAAAACACAACCCCCCCCCCCCCCCAAAAACATGGTGAATGCGTGTACCTAAATAAATGGCTCTGTCTGTCACCATGAACCTGTTGTGGTTGATCCCCCGGAGACTGCCGTCCCTCTGCACTCTGGGGTTGAAGAACTTCTGCATGTACACGCGGGCACGTTAGAACGCGGCCTTTTCATCACGGCTGCCGTTTGAATCCGTCGGAGTCGAAACTCACGGCTTCCAGCGAGCAGTCGGCTTGCTCCATGCACAGACTCCTCAGAGACCACACAAAGTTGAACGTCAGCGGGTGGGTGTTTTCCCAGCAGCTTATCAGCAGACGCACGCGCACCCTCCTCAGGATCAGAGCCTCCCGGAGCAAGCCGTCAATACGAGACCAGTACCTTGGGAGCGTCGACACGCGTGTCAGCTCGCGACAGATCAGGGGGGCCGCGAGGACGCGGGCGAGCCGCCGGCGTGACCGAGCTGACCTGTAAGCGCCGCTGTTGAGCAGGGGCAAGTAGTCTGTGACGGAGATGTACACAAAATGACGGGCGTCCTTGATGACCCAGGAAATGGCTTCCAGGTCACTGCTTCGGTCTTTGGGGATGAAAACATCCGGGGAGGTCTGTGGGCAAGAACCAACACGTCAACTCCCGTAAATGAAGTTCGGCATCCACAAGTCGGTGGCGAAATGGATCGGCGGCGGTGGCGAGGAGGACGACACGGTCGGCTCCCGACGACGCTCGGCCGTTGTGCTCGTGGCTGTCAGGAGAACGGCGCGGCCGTGCGATCCGCTTTTACCCTCCACCTCATCTCAGCCCGTTCTTTTGATTCACCCCATCCGTGGTCCTCATCTCACCCTTCGTCCCCTTCTCCGTTTCCTCTCATCCCGTCCTCCCTCTTCCCCATCCAAGGTGTCTCATCTTATTTTTACCCTCCATCCCATCTCATCTCATCAACTCCGCTCCTCCGCCATCCCTTGCTCCATTTTAATCCCAGATCCAATCTCCTCCTCCTCCCATTTCCTCACTTACGGAGACATATGCTCGGGCCTTGGTGCCGTTCAGGGCGAGCTCCAGAGGCGAGTCCTTGTTGAAGATGGCGAAGAGGCGTTTGGACCAGAAGGAGGGGATGAAGTCCTTGTACTGGAGCCCCCAGTAGACGTTGAACACCCTGTGGAGGTCCAGAGCCAGACAGCTGCAGTTGTACACCAACACACCCAGCTCCTTCCTCTAGGGGGCACAATCACACACCACGCGTGCTTGTGTCCATGGGGATCATATTCACGCGCTAAAGCAGCTGCCAAATCACGTGCGAGTAATGAGCTTTTCTCAGGTGTAAAGTGCGCCGCTACGTTTGGGGACCGGCGCTTAGCTTCACGGCCAGTTTTAAAATCATTGCGACCATCGCATCCATCCGACCGCCCTGCGTTCATTCAGTTTTTCACCCAAGATCAAAAAATTGGAGCGCGCCGGAGAGTGCGCTGTGCGTATTACATACTGTGGCCAAGGATCTCCAGTCCATGCTGCCGCTGCCGACGTAGAAGTGTCTCCTGTCCACCACCCAGAAGGACGAGTGGAGGCGACCTTTGGTCAGCGCCGTCGTGTTCACGTAGTGCACCTCGGCGCCTGCAAAGGCACGGAGGAAGTCAGAGAAGGTGGACAGCAAATGCCCCGACGAGAGAGACGCTGCCGTTAGAGCAAAGGCGTCCCCGTCCCCATTACGACTAGTAAGCGAATTTGTCAACTGCTGCAAGTAGGGCAGGGACGATGCAACCTGAGAGGACATCTGTGCCGAGATGCCCCCCCCCCCCCACGAGAACTTAAATGCTGACCGTGTGCGGCGAGTGTCTTGAGCTCCTCCGAGTCCACGATCCCGCTTGAGACCTTGAGCTGGATTTTCTGGGACTTGAGCGCCTGCAGCCTGGACAGCAGAAGTCCGCCCTGTGTGGCAGACACACATGCAATAATACTGGCCCCGGTTGCTTGTTCGAGATTTGATCAGGGTACACGCTAACGAAATGTTAACAACACCGGAACTTCTTTTTTAAAATGTGACAGACCCCACATACGACGAGGAAGAAGAAAAAAAAAGAGCAACAGGCCCGTTGTAGTACCAAGACTGACCTGTGAGAGGCGGCGAGGTGCCACGGGGAAGTCAGACTGCCAGATAAAGAAGAAGACTTGTAGAAGACGAATGAGAAGAACTTTGGCAAATTGTTACCTCATCTAGTCACTACATTATGGTTTGCAAACTTTTCTCCCGATCGTTTTTATTGCGGTTAAGGTCAGCCTCCGTTTCAATCCGAGTTCGTGACTTGGCCCGACCGACCTCACATGAGAATTTGTCTTTATAAATGTCAAACAGATTTCCCATGAACGATTGTTTGCAAGTGTTTCCCGATCTGACTGGGGAGGGGGGGAAAATCCCTTTTAACCCGTCCCACGCCGCAGAATAATTTCGAGACATCCGATCATCAGGACTTTGCTGACTTTGATCTCAATGGAGAGAAAATGCTCCAGATTGGTGAGCTTGCCGTAAGCACCTCACTGAACCTGCACACATTTCAGGAATTTTGCAACCCTAACAGTGAGTTAATGCAGCTCATTAATCAGCAAAACGGTTGCCGACGTATACCTACACACACACACACACACACACACACACACACACACACACACACACACACACACACACTTCCACCAGCTGTGGTGCTAGAGGCTAAAAGGCCATTTGCTTTTCTTGTCCTGAAGCCTCTGAGGAGGAGCCATTACCTTCTAATGAACAGCCTTTTTGGACGGGTGCGCGCGTCAGAAGCTTTCAAGCCAAGTCGAGATCGGTTCGTCAGATCGCAAACCCGAAATGAGGAGCGCATTTAATGCAGCCGCATCAGCTGTGGATACTTCCATCTCGCGTGAGAATACCTTGGAAATTGTCCAAATTGGAAGCATTCGGAAATCGAGCGTGAGCTGAGCTCACCGACCTGGAGACGAAGTGTCGACCCGATGATGGCTCAAGTCCCCCTCCCCCATCCCCCCAGGCCTTTTGGAGACTTTTCCAAGACGTCTCCGAGACCAGCTGGAGACCGAGGAAGTCGCAGAGAGGTCACCGCTACATTTTTGCTGATTCGTGATGAGCGCATTGGTCTCTGCGAAATGAGATGGTGAGAGCGCAAGCAACATTTTCGTCGCAGAGGAAGTTGCGGCAACGTCTCCGACCTTTTAATCCCAAAGACGTATTTGTACGTCCTTTCAGAGTCCAGACAAGTGCTCATTGATGTATTTAAAAACAAAACGGTTTGAGTGCGGGGATGAAGGAGAATCTGAAAACGGCCGCCACCGAAGGCGTTACGGATCCGTCGGAAATTGGGAAAAGTGTTCGGCCCAAAGCAGAAACTGAGTTGGAAGTTGTGCAAATTGTTGGAAATGCAAGAAGGCGAGAATTCCGTTGGAAAGTCAAAAGATGAAACTCAGCGGAGAGGATTTGGCCGTCGGCTTCCGAATAAGTCGAGGCCGATAGCATTTGTACCTGTCTCGCCGCAGGCTGGAAGCTGGACTCGTATTCGGAGGAGTTGAGGAGCCACAGCGGCGAAACGATCTCCACCACGCGGACGGCCCGATCCAGGAGGCCGAAAAGCCCCGCCGAGAGCGGGAGGTGGGACGCGGTGCTGTTGGAGAAGGAGACGTCTTCCGGGATGTTCTCCACCACAACGGCTCTGAGGAAGCAATCGGCAAGAGGTCACGCCCGTGGAAAATTCATCCCAAGTCGTTTCCTTGCGTGTGTCCCGTCTCCAGCCGAGACGATTCACTGACAAATTAGCTCCGCTTAGCGGGAAACAGCAACGCATCTCCACATCGCTTCTGCCGGGAAAGGCGATGACACATCATCAGCGGATGGTTTTACACCGCGTCAGGAAAAACGGACAAACAAGGTGCGACCGCATAACAACACCGGCCCGAGCTTGATTCGAGATGACGTCACATTCGAGGTGCGTCGACCGTTCATTAAGAAAAACGATTGCCGACCTCCATTTACACCGACGGGAGGCGAGCGGGAGGCGCTGAGACGTGCAGATTGTTCCGGCGCCCCAGCGGGGGGGACAAAACGATGATGCCGTACAGCAGAAGCTAATTGAGCTCACGCCTGCAGGCAAATGCGCAGGAGTCGCGACGATCCCGAGCAATGGCGCCCTCTTGTCACGACAATTTGATCTACAAACGGGACGCCAGACCATCGCCCCACACACACACACACACACACAAATTCACCTTAGGACAACACAGAGCGGCGTCCAGATCCCTGCGCTCTATGTCCCCGTCCTTGACAGGCCTCTCGACAGTCCCCAGCTGCACTGGGCGGCCGCCAACTGGAACGTCTGCACTCGGCGGCGTTCATGAGGTGTTAAAAGCAACATGGGAGATTTGGGCCTCCTTTTTGCAAGGCAGCTCGGAGAGCAAGAGTTAAGCGGCTTACGAGCCGCTTGGCACCGCGCGATGACGCCAGATGCGTTTGACAGCGTCTCGTAGGGTCCAACTCAGCGCAATGTCCCAAGCAATGCGCGCTCAGAAGGGGATTGTGTTGTTCTGCGGAGGAGGGGCAAAATTCAAGGAAAAGCGGCGCACCCGCCTCACAGTGCAGAGGTCGTGGGTTCGATTCCCGGCTTCCGCTGTGCAGTTTGCATGTTCTCCCCGTGCCGACGTGGCTTTTCTCCGGGTACTCCGCTTTCCTCCCACATTCCCAAAACATGCGCGGCAGGTTCATGGAACACTTGAAATTGTCCCTAGCTGTGAGTGTGAGTATGGAAGGTTGTTGGTGTCAGTTTGCCCTGCGATGGGCTGGCAACCGGTTCAGGGTGCCACCCGCCGACTGCCCGAAGACAGCTGGGTTAGGCTTCGGCATGCCTTCGACTCTCGTGAGGATAAAGCAACTCAGATCATGGATGGATGAATTAAAAATGCCAAGACATGTCCGCCTCCCACCTGCAATCCCGGCTGCAGTTGTCCTCCGTGATGCCGTCCTCGTCCTCGCCCCAAATGTCCACGGCCGAGAAGATGAGCGCCACAAGCACGGCGAAGCAGCACAGCAGGGCAAAGACCACGATGCACTTCTGCTGAGACTAAAAAAAAAAAAAAAAAAAAAGACTAAAGACAAGATTGATTTTCCAGGCTGCTTTTCTCAATTCAAAAAGAAAAAGAGAAGCCGAAGTGCCTTAACCTTGACTTCCACGAGTCCGACTCCAGATTGAAAGCACGGCTCAGCCTGGTCACACAAAATAACACGAACGTGCGCTTGCTTCACACGAAAAGGACACGAAACTCAGCGAGGAATCCGACCACGACACGTCCTAACTGCTGCACACGTGATCAACTGGAAATCCTTTTTAAGGGTGGACACCTCCCGTCAAGGACCCAAGGACGATTCGTGGGAAGTAAAAGCAGATTTTCAAGTGCATCGGTTGAACAATTCTCGATCAAAATTGCCGCTTTATCAAAATACTTTTCGGGTTCGTGTTGTAGAATGACCACACTTTGTTCCTGTAAATTCCCCGATGACGTCCGCATTTTGTTGCCCGTTCTCTGCTCGGTTGGCCGGAGCAAAACCCGTGACGGCCGTCCACAAAGCGAAGCGTCTCAATGTAACGTCTATAAATCTAGATTGTCTTTGTGCCAGATATCCGTGGCGCAGTTGCGTGTCTTTGTCTCGTGTGGATGGTCTTGAGAGGTACATTCACCGAAGGCCCGTGTTGGCAAATGCGTCCAATGCGTTTGCTTCACAGCAAAGCCCCTTTATTTGGGGTGCAAGCAAATGAAATCGCCCCCATGCACAGAACGAGTTCAAGACACCCAACGCCACGATGCTGACGTTATGCAGCAATAACAGCAACAACAAAAGCATCCGAAACAAAAGGTCCTATGAAAAGCGCACACGCGCGCACGCCGTGTCAAAGTCGATGGGTGTCGACGTTTTTTGGGACACTTTTAGTTCCGAGGCTGTCAGTTGGTCTCCCTGCACGTCCCGCCTGCTTGTTCTTTTGGATTTGACCTTCCCCGCCACCCATCTGCAAGCTTCCCGCTGGCGAGCGCAGCAACCTTGCTCGCCCTTTGGCTTCCCCAAAAATAGTGAAGTGAAGAAACGATGCATTTCTGCGCATTAAAGCCTGATAAATGTGCCAGAGGTCCAATTATAGTGCAGTACTGCTGGGGGCTGGGGAGGGCGCGGGGGGGGGGGGGGGTGAGGAGGGCTGACTGATTTTACAGCACAAGTCGAAACAACAATGCGCTGCTTTTAAAATGAGGCACATTTGTCCAAGCTTGCAGCGAAAGCTCAGCCTCTCTTCCACAACAGTTTCGGCAACACACGGTACGCAACGATGGAAAAACGGTCGGCTTCTCACTTCAAAGGATGGATACAGTCCACCGTTAGTTGAGGGGATGTGATCTCACAAAAATCCAAATTTCTTATGTCAAAGTATTCATCCTGTATTCGGCTGGGATGTCAAAAGTCAGTATTTGCCTTCATTTGAGATCGTTCCATGAAATGAAGGCGCACCCACCCCCGTTTTTCATGGCAAATTGCCCATAGGATCCAATTTGTGGCCAATATGCAAGTGTTTCCTAAACTTTAAGGCACATATATTACAGTCGGAAAATCTCACGGCAAACCAACCGACAAAAATGGAGGAGAAGGGGCAGTAAAACAGGCCAAAATTTCAAATGTCAGCGGTTGAGGGAGGCCAAGAGACGAGTTACATACTCGTTCGTCTCTTGCTGCGTAAAGTGAAAAGAAATGTCAAAACCCAAGTGAAGCGTGACCTTAACAATTTTGCCAAACTTTAGTATGAGTATTCGCCCTACCCTGCACCCCTCACACACTCACGTACACACACACAAACACAAAACACATCCACAAAATAACTTCAATCCCAGAAGTGCACGTTGAGTGACAGGAAAACAACATCACAGAATGCTGTCAAGCATGTCATTTGCTGACGAGACATATTGTGTGTTCGTGTGTGTGCCTGTGTGTGCGGGCGTGTGTGTGTGCATGCTGGCATTACGGTTCCCTCCCAATACATAGTTTTCTCTGTACATTTGAATCAGGTTTGTCTTTGTTTTGCGTCTCAAAGAATGCCCGCATCCTATCTCCAATCTTCTCTTCTCTCCTGCATACATGAAATCACGCACGCGACCAATTTAAGCAAATAAAAGTCCAATTCAAAGCAGTATTTGCACCTTCTCTCGGCGTACCGAATTTCAGTTTTTCAGTTCCTGAAGGGTGGCTGTTCCATTCGATTGCACCGGAATTATGATATCTGCGACGCGTCCGTGATGAGCTTGGGGCACTTCAGACTCTCATTGCTGCTGCTGCTGAGGAAATGAAATGTGTTTGTGTGTGCGCGTCCGTGTGTGTGTGTGTGTGTGCGTCCGTGTTTGTGTGTCTGCAATACTCAGCTGTCGAAAGGCTAAGCGGGCACTCATGTGATGGACATGCAAAGAAAAGCAGACCGACACAGTGAATGTTGAGCCGCGGCTGGATAAAACTCTCTCGGGCAGGACGGGACGGTCACCTGTCGAGAGCTCAGCTGGCATACTGATGTCGACGCTGTGTTTGGCCTGTTGCCTTGCGGGGACTTTACACACTGGTGTTGGCGCAGTGTGAAAAGCTTCCAAGCTGCCGCGCGAGGCCAAGCTGGCGCAGCGGCTTCAGTTTGCCGGCCTCGTGTACACCAGACTGCAAAGTGGTTCCATTTCCCAGTGGTTTTATTTCAATGCGGCACTCTAACAAGCAGCCGTCGGGCGACCTCAGCAGAGGTCATCTCATCGTGTCGTTCTCCGACAGTCGGAAGAGGCATCCAAAGCGTTCTGGCCTTCCTCAAGCACACTCGCGGCTGCTTTACAAGAGGAAGTGGCCATACGGCGTGTTTACAGAGATGTTCGATGGTCCGACGAGTCCGACGGCGTGACGGTGTTTACAAAGCGGCTGACGCTGAACTTCAGTCAGCGTCTGGACCGCGGCCCGTTTTCCACCTCTGCCTAATGTGATCAAACTGTCGTCTTTCCAGGCGTGACACGGTGAGCACATCCGCATTCACGTCTGGAATCGGCGACGCCCGCTTCGAGCCGATATGATCACAGCTCGGTTCGGAGCTCGTCCGCTATCTTTCTAGGTTTCTCGTCTGCCTTGTCCGGGCCGACGTCTTTTTGACTTCTCAAGAAAACGGGCCTGCTTTGATGCCAAGCGGTGCCGCTCCACCCCCACTTTCAGCCACTCTCTCGATGAGAAATCAGATCTACAATTTGGCCCGCGACGAGATTGAGCTCTCTCCAAACAAAATCAATAGATCCCTGATAGAGCCGTGTCAACTGCAATGAGGCCTGGGCCCCACCGTAAAGCCACCCGGTCAGCCGAGGAGGACCGCAACGTTCATTTCAGCGTTGTTGCATCTGTGAAATACAACCAACCTGCCATTTTGCAACACTGACAAAATGACGCACTTGACAAAAAATGTGCTCGTGTCACTTTCGAGATGTTGAGGTAAATCAGTCACACCACCAACCTGCAAAATGAACTAACAGCACATCAGGGACTGACTGGCGACCAATCGGCTGCGCTCGACTCCCGCGCCCTCGTGAGCCTCGTGAGGACAAGCGCTACGTTCAGAAAATGACCTGCGATTGTGAGGCACTTGTAGCCACATAGGAGGCCAAACTCCCCGAAGCGCTGACTCTTGCGGAAGAGCAGCCCATGTTTTTGCCAACTCCAGCATTTTTCCCATGACGTTGGCAACAATGCCAGCAGGCGTTTGGATCACGTTACTTCTCATGCATTCGGATGTTTAATTACCTCCACTCAGGCAATATACTGAAGGTGTGTGTCTGGGGGAGGGCAGGGAGGGTGTGTACCAGGGCTCTAAATAAGCGGAATTGCATCGCGGTCCGTGAGGCTAAATCAGCATTTTGCGCCTCATCAAAACACATTGAACAGCAAAACTGAGAATGAACCGCCGAGACGCTCCCAAAAAGCTTCGCCGCAGCCCAAAGTAGGAAGCGGGAGCGCAGGCAAGCTCGGAGCTTGGTGCTACACCAGCTAGTGAACAAAGAGCTTCGGCAGCCTACTGCTGCTGCTTCTCAACGTGGTGCGCCGTCGCGCCGAGGTCATCGGCTGCGTGGCGGCGAATAAAGCGCACTTCGCACAAGTATCGCTCTCAAAACGAGATGCGCTTGCAAAGACAGAGAAGCCAGGCTAATGGCTAATGGCTAAGCTAACCAAACATTGACAGAGCTAGCGCGTTTCACACCGGAATAAAGTGCTCGGGTGATCTCGTGCGCTTTTCCCAGACGACTGGCCGGAGCCATTACCGCTTAGTTGAATTCAACTCCACATGCAGGGTTGCTGAAAACAAACCTGTTCCTCAAGCTGACAGCAAATGTTTGAATGATGCGCCCCATCGATGGATGTGCCAAAGAAGAGCGCAAGGTGCAAGGTACCAACTACAGTACCTAAGATGCGATTGCATGGACCAAACAACTCATTGGAAAATGGCAGGAAAACTGGAGCTGAGATTCAAAGCCAGAAACTGCGAGGCAAACAGATGTGGCGAAACCACGAGGCTACCGTGACACCCTGATGTGAAACATAAATATGCAAATTCATCTTTTTATGAGGTTGACTGTAAAATTGGAGCTCGTTTGCTCCTTGCCTGAAGTGATTTGTGACCCCAAGGTATGAGTGTTTATGTATGTGTGTGTGTGTGTGTGTGTGTGTGTGTGTGTGTGTCTGTGTGTTTTGCAGCCGCATCCAGAAATATGTCAAGACAAGCAATTTTCTCCACTCTTCTAGTCGTGTCTATATATTTGATTTGTGACCCACCCCTCGCATCCCCCATAACTATTTCATGCCAGCAGTGCAGCGGTCGGGGTTCCGCTGAGTTTCTTCCACACTCGCACTACACTAGAAGCAGCTCACAACAGCAGCGATCGCTTGATGTTGTAATTACGACCCTGGAAACGAAACGCCTCATCAGACTATAAACGTGTGAACATTGAAAACGAGACGGCGCAATGAGCAAATGCACGAGGCGTCTTTTTGAGGGAGGCGTTTATTTGTCTGAAAGGGCCCACGGCTCACTGGCAACGTAAGATGGTCGCCGGTGGCTTCGCTTCTCTCGACGTTAGTCCATTCATGAATACGTCTGTAGTTGGGAGTGGACGCCCCCCACCCCCAAGTGGATGCCTGGGATGCCGCCTCCCTTTATCCCCCCCAACACACACACACACACACACACACACACCCCCACACACACACACACACACACACACACACACACACACACACACACACACACACACACACACACACA